>JAQFZC010000736.1:0-41747 GCA_034695205.1 Dicyrtoma fusca | reverse complement strand
GTGTAAATTGTAGTTTTACTGTTTTTGAAAAGTGTAAATTGTAGTTTTACTGTTTTTGAAAAGTGTAAATTGTAGTTTTACTGTTTTTGAAAAGTGTAAATTGTAGTTCTACTGTTTTTGAAAAGTCTAAATTGTAGTTTTACTGTTTTTGAAAAGTGCAAATTGTAGTTCCACTGTTTTTGAAAAGTCTAAATTATACTTTCACTATTTTTTAAAAGTATAAATTGTAGCTTCAGTGGTTTTTAAAAATCTAAATACCATTTGTACTATTTTAAAATGGCGTTAAAATTATATTTACCATTTACGCTTTTTACAGGCAAACTGGTAAAAATGTTGAATGGTAAGGGATTTACAGGACGCTGTACTTACGTCACAATGCTTCTTTACCCACGATATGTATAGATTGCGTACTACATTCAGTGCATGATTGCTCACTCTTCCATCGACTTTCCAATCCATTCCATTATACGTACATCCCCATGTATATATTCGATATCGCTTTCACCTTGCATACTGAGGACTATGTCCTGCCCTACAACTACATTAGTAATGATATGCATATTGCATGGCGTCTGGACTTTATGGGCGAGAGACTGGAGACTCTGCATGGCTACTGCTGGATCAGTCATAGAATATAGAGAGAAAGCACGTAGCTCCGTCCGGAGAAAGTGAGAGAAAACATTGGAGAGAGAAAGAGAGAGAGAACGTGAGGAAATTTTATATCGTTCATTGGAAATATATCTGTCTATCTGTAGAATGGAGTTGTTCCGTTGCTCAGTTTACTCACGTCGAACGGTGATAGCGGTAGAGTAAACCTCAGTAGAACAAATAATTCTAATCCTCTCAGCTAAACCTTGGTTTTAGTTTTTGTTACAGTAAACTGAATCAATTTATTTACGTCCTCCATCATCAACGGGATATGGATGTGAACTTTTAATTTTCAATTCCTTCATATCTTTTTCAACGCAGTTTGCTTTTGAGTGAGACAGCACTGCAATGGAATAGAATACCACTTAACTCTTCCTACTTTCTATTTGTATGCTGCCAAACGCATCATCGGGGATTGGATTTTATTTTTGTCCAAGTTATTCCTTCGTTCTTATTCTTAGGAAGGGACTTGCGAACCGTTAATTCATTCAACCTTAGACCAGACCCAGACATTGTGTTGTTTCTGGTCAGTAAAGTCCAGGGTCAAATAAAAAAAAATTGGAAGTAGTAAATAACATTGCTTAGGCTTCATGACCACTTCAGTCAGTATAAAGCTGTAAAAGGTAACTACTGTAAAATATACACGAGTGCTTACAGCCTAAATCCCGCAACACCTTGGCTGAGAGCACTTCAATGTTAGACTTGAGCTTTGAAGGCAAAAAAAATTCGGCAATTGATATTATGCGTGTAAAGAGCGCTTGGCTTCGGTGGGAAGAAGCACAGGTAGACGGAGGCACTTGGAAGTACCTACCTTAAGCTGGCTTTAGCCAATTCATGAGCTCCAGTACAGTAATGCATACCGCTCGTCTACGGAAGAAACTTAAGAAAGAAAGAAAAAACCGTTTCCCTATTAACCATAGAAATTATCTGTGAGCACGGCACACACGGCAAAATGTAGTTAACCTTTCTCATGCTTTACGCTATATTCCGCTTTGCCGTGTCAATATCAAGGCAGAGCACATGGAAACTACAAGCGCCTTTTTTTCAAGAAAAACACTTGATTTATGTGTACAATAATTACATTTTGGCTTATTGTTTCTCCCAATTTCAGGGTTAACTAGCACACCTGCTCGGAGCCAACGCCAGCGCCACGACCAGAATAGTCAAGTGAAGAAGCAAGTGGGCTCTACTCTACACTTTGACAAGGGAAGGGAATGCCACACAAGTGGCGGAGAAAGTCGACGGAACAATAATTAACTGAAGGCTAAATTGGCCGGCTTAATCCATTTGTCACGTAATCATCGTGTCTTGGAATGTAAAAGACGAGATCCCGTACCTAGATAATTATTCTAATAACTTAAGCCTGGAACTCGTTTGTAATTACAATGGCTGGAGAAGTGCCCACTAAGGTAATTTAAACGAGTCCAATAAAAGGAGGAAGAAACGGATTTTTCAAAGTGAATATTGAAGGAGTATAGCTCTGCAGAGATGTTTCTCTCGTTAAAAATTCAAAGGGAATGAACAGGTGTTCATGCGGGGAATGAAATGAACTATTTAAGTATACATACGCATGCAGAGGAGAGTTCAAAAATAGATATATCCTTTCTCCATAAATAAGGATGGATCGGCTCGCTCTAGGACTCGGCCTGAGCCCACTGCGTCTAAAACTAATAATTGTGAGGTGCGAGGTTGGGGCGATTGAATTAGCAGGGGAAAGGAAAGCGGAGTTGAAGCTCCGCACATGGAACTAAAAAGGCAAAGTTAAAAAGAAAAAGGACGAGTGAGCATACACACACAAGATCAAAATTGCGTGTCGGACGAAGTGAGATCGTGACTTGAGATACGTTGGCCGTCGAGTAGCTAAAGGATTGGCTTGGAGTTTTGGAGTTTTGGAGTCTCGTGTGGACTGGAGTTGGGATTTCGGGGGGAAGGGAGGGCTGTGAGGCTGCGGGTGGAGGGAGGCGAGTAGTAGTAGTAGCGGGTGGAAAGCGGGTTCTCCTTGGAAAGGGAGAACTCCGACTTAAAAAATACACACAGGATGAATAATGACCCGAAAAGGCGCCTTTCCCGTCCAGAAGTGACTGGGATCTCGGCGATATTCAATCCTCGGAAGCTCCGCCGGAGCTCCACAGCCATCAGTCAACTTTTGGGCAACACGGGACGACCACCATCCGTCGTGATTACGGATGACAACCTGAGTGAAGTGGACTTTGGTTGTTCGTCTATGGTGGGAGTGGGGATTGGGGGAATGGCCAATGGACCGCATGGCCGTGAAATAAATATTGTGTCATCGGGTAATGGACTGAGTGCGAGTGGACTTGGTGGAAGTATTGCAAGTATGCAGGGTGGTGGTCCGGCTTCCAGTGTTCCACTTTTGGCTGATGTACTTCAACAAAGTGGAGCCATTATTACTTTAGAGAGCTCACTCATTAATAATCCGTCACAACTCAATCAACAGCAGCAACAACAACAGCAACAACAAGCCCAAGGGGCAAACAATACAAATTTGAAACCAATTGCCAAAACCATTGCGACCATTAAAAGAGCTATTTTCAGCAAAACTGCGAGAAAGGTAAGAAATATTTTGAAAATTTCATTTTATTCAAATTCACAATTTTCACTTTTGACTTTCTCTACAGTGCACTGTGCCTTAATGTATAGAAAGTGAGTTGTGTTCAAAAATTAAATAAAACTTAGAACATTTAATTCAATTTGCTTGGTATTTCCTCTACCATTCCTCCACGTTTACGGCTAATTAGGCAATAGAGGAGTTGAATATGCAATATGAATGAAGTTTGGTGTTAAAGTTGGACAGGTATGCTCACAAATTCCAAAGAAACTCTAGGAATGTTCAGATCCTTTCGGATTTACACATTCTTCACATTTTCACATTTTGTGTGTTAGTCAGTGTTGATTCCTCGAGTGTTTACATCTGTACATAGGGATGTTATAAAAATAATAATTATAATAAAACCATTGTTTCCCAAACACTAGTAGAAAGTACTGCAGTATCCCCCACATACACATTTTAAATATCAAAACTACACAGTGCAAAAATAAAAGGAAAGGATGCATAAACAATGTGTAATTGCTCAGAGTTTGGGAGACCAAAAACCAATAAAGCGCATTGCTGAGATTCTTAAAATTTAATGCTTGCCGTCACTCTAAATCACACACACACACACACAAAATACACAGCGACACAAACCGAACACGCAAAGTTTTTTTCCTGTCTAGGCCCAATTTATTTGCTATCAAGAAGGAAGGGAAGACTTTCCGCAATTTCTGGCTCTGTACAGAAACAAAACGGAAAGCAAAAAGAAAAAAAGAAAGCTACAAATTAACATTCACTACGCATTCTCCTCGAGGTTTTATTTTTGTTCTCTTACTATTACAGACATATAAATTACAATTATAGACTGCACTGTTGTACTGATAAATTGACTTTTGACATATGTAGTACAGACGAGGTCCGTTTTGTTTTTGTTCTATGGGATTGTATTGTACTGGGTTGGTTGGTTTGTTAAAGTTTTTGTAAACATGAGTACCTACGAGCCTGCCTTATTTGTAAGTTTGCGTGCAAAAAGCAGGGAAAAAACCAAGTCTAACATGTTCTACTACACATTTCCGTTTTTACAAACCAACTTGGTCGCTTTGAGCTTAAAAGCTTCACTTTAGCTCCCCATTAAGACTTTACTTCTCCATCTCCAGTGGACGATAAACTCCTCATCTAAGGAGTTGTACGAGTGTAGATTATGCCATATGTACTCCATGCTCTTGCTACAAACTCCCATCCTACGCTCCCACAGTAAATGTTCACTAGACAGGATATGTAAATATACTTATACATACTTTCTTGTACTCTCAAATGTTTACCGAGAGTAGACATGCAATCCAAAGCCGAATTCAAATCCAAACTAAAGTCCAATCCAGCTGTATCCAGCACAGTTCAAGCCATAGGGAAAGCGCAATGTAAGCGTCCTATAATTCTAATACTGTGTGTAGGAAAGTTGGAGTGATGAGAGTAATATAACTAATATGTCAGCCAAGAAAACTTTCTCCAAGAATATTCGAATATAATTCCAATTACATTAACTTCCCCGTCTGCAGAAGCTTCTGAAAGATTTTGAAGCCTCTCGAAAAATGCATTTCCAAAATTTTTGTCACACTCTGTCTGTAGGTGCTACTGTTAGGGAGAGAAACTTTACAAGCACTGGTATTTGCAAGAACTGGAGGAACTTGGTTACTTTGACGGGCTATTCTTGGAAGGCAATCATGCCAAACTACGTTTCGTTGTTCAGATAGTGCATGGCTGGAATGTCTAAGTTCCTGTAAAAAAAAGTAGTCTTTCTCTTTTCAATCTACTATGTATTCTGTAGAATTGAAGGCAGTCAGCCATTTAACCGGCCGAGTATGAGTTGAACCTAGAAAATTTGATGTATGAATATGAATATGGATTTTCCATCATTTCCATTCCTAATTGAATGCCTAGGGACTGGAGGTCGGAAACTTTCACCGCTTTCACTAATCAAATAATCATATCCACGGTCTGTTTCTTCGTCATCTTATTCTCTTCTTTCTTCAAGATAAAGAATGTCATCGCTTTGTTATCTGTGGGGGCCACGTAGGCATTAGGTCCTGAAGATATGTAATACAAGGAGCATGCGGCGAATACGAAATTCAGAGAGGGAAAGAATTCTATTTTCATTGGAAACATGGTTTCTACAAATGAGTTCAAAGATTAAAAAAATAGTTTTCTTGGCGAGTCCAAAGGAAATAATTTGGAAGTAATGTAGAGGAAAAATTATTTCATAAAACATTGCTTTGTTTTATTTCGTATTTTCACTACTTTCTTTATCCTTGTAACTACTATTACTACATGAGTGACCATTCACTGGGGTAGTCAATGGGATTTTAAGTAAGCATCCAAAACTTCTTTAGTCTGGCTACCACACAACCTTATACCTCTTTACACACTCTCGTGGTTCAGTTCTCACAATTCTCGTTTGTTCTCCAAATGACATTTCCACTTCATATTTTTTGTTTACTTTCTCCATTTCCTTTGTCGTCCGTAATGCCTTCGTGTCCAGTTCAATCCAGTCTCGTTCTGTTCGGTTTACTGTACACCGGATTGCCAGTGTCAATCACCTCTGAAAGAGGGCTTTGATTTATTTCCAGTTCCTTAAACATTAAAACTTCCAATAAATAGCCGGCCATGTACCTCAATCAAATCGGTTATTCGAACCTTTATTTATGCCTTAGCCATTGCAGCAATCGCAAGCTCATAACTATTACAACGCACACAGATCTGATTAGTTTTCTTGGAAATTAATCCATGAAGTATTCAAAGTTGTATATTTTCTATTATATAGGTACTTCAAACTTCTATTCGAACCCTTACGGTATGTCGCAATGCTCGTAAATTCTATTACCGTGTAGAGAACATCTAGTTTTATGTACTTAATTAAGGGGGTAAGTAATTTTTCGGTTAGCCATAATCCAGTGGTAGGTATAGCTATATAGATATAGACGCTGTATACGCTACAGTATAGTACACGGTTCGTGTTTGTAGATATGTAGAAGCTTCTAGTTTCCTTTCCCTCTGCTTTCCATTTTTCTTGTCATAATGCAATGCAAACCAAGTGTCGTGGGGATATAATTACTTAATTCAAATCTGCATAAATGCATTTCAAAGTACACAACACTCAATGCATGTACAGAAACGAATTTTAGCTGTTCTCACAGTAATTCATAATTAGTATGCAGGCTCCACTGCTTGCATACATAGTTCCTTAGGGTTTGTTATGAGTCCCTGGGCCCTTCAGAGATTATGAGCTGCAAAAGCTCATGGGAATAGTATACTGTTACTGCTAATGTTAATTTTTATGCAATTATTTACGCTCTGAATGTGGGCTGCACTTGTATGTACTTGTAGTACATGCCAAATTTGAGCTGAGTAACTACTAATTTTTCCATCTCTCTCTCTCTTTCTCTCCTGGCGTTGACTAAGCTAAAATTACAGCCGTCAACCGCCCATTTGTCCCATAATAACTAAATAATGGTAGCAATTGTGGAAGTGGACAAATACTACAATACAATTACGTAGTAGACACCACTACTGCGCTGCTACTGCCCGCCCAGCAAAATGTTTTGAACTTTCTTCAGATTTTCAACGAGAAAAGAATTCGTCATCGGCATTGTGAGAACGCTCAGCCGTAGCATGCACACCTGAGTTATTTATAAGCTGCGTCCCTCTGTTTTGTATCGTTTTGAGGAAAGTGTATTGATTTTGGGCTCAAAGCAAGGAAAAATACTGTTGACATGACCTGTAATTGTAATGTTGTGGGACTAGAGGATTGGACGGCAAGACTAACATGTTTATAATTTGCAGTAGTAGTTCAGTGTAGTAGTAATCCATTGGGCTGTAAAAAACATTGTTTTCTATAGCGTTGGCGTGTATCTGTATTCTGTACTCGTTTCTTGGGTATAGTTTTGAAGTTCTACAAGCTTTGGAATCACAGTTGCAATTTGTCATGTCATGTGAGAGGATAATTTTACGAGGTGTGGTACATATACTCCCACGCGTCCACTGGTTTCCGTACAGTTGTACAGTTATGACAATCCATCCTCAAGTAGGTTGTGAAAATGTTCCATCATCCTTCATGAAAGGAGTGAGCCAGAGCAAGAACAAGAACAAGAACAAGAGCACAGAGTGCCGATGTCACCCACATGTACAACTGACTCCATTCTGCTCTGTTGCTGCTGTTGTTGCTGTGCTTATTATCTATCTACTGCCAGAACATACGTGATAAACTGATATTTATGAGGTCAGCTTCTTTTACCCTTTAGACTCCAATTGATTCAGGGTTTACCGGCCTACGTTACTTTTCACTAAAAAAAAGCATTACAGATAACACTAATGCTCTTCGAAATTCGAAAACTGTGTTTATCTAGATGAGTATCTTTATTTTTCCGTTTTTTTATTTATCATATTTACATACTTATACGGTTTTGCTAAAGCTCTTTGCGGTATTGCTATCAAGCCAACGTATTTCAAAAGGCAAAAACATTTTATTTCAGTAGCTGATGCTTTAAGTATGTATTATTGCCATAAACATTTAGTATGATAAAAATGTTGCTTAATAGCCCTATTAACGGAGTGTATTATGCTGCTTCTCTGTTTGTGTGTTTTTAGTTTGTACCCGTATATCTATAGTAGTATCGCTCGCTGCCCGTAAAAAGTATTTCGCTGAAAGAATTTCAGAAATATCAAAAATATTCGGCCCATTAAAAATGGCTGTAACTATGAGTCATTTCATAAAGCGGACTATTTGACAGTAAAAAAAAGAGAAAAATCCTGGGTTTTCCACTAACACCCAAAGCTCTCCCAGTAAATCATGTTTGACCCACACCTTGGCTAGTTAGTTTTGTTGAGACCGTCGGATTGGACAGTGCCGTGTGGTGACTAGATTGTGTGAGATTTTGAGTGATGGATTACTTGAACATTTTCCTTAAAATAAAAGTCAAAAATCAAATTTGTAAAAGAAAAAAATAGTGAAAGATTTGCATAGAGAAAGTAGTCCGGAGTACACTTTTTGGTGTGTTCAACATGGACGCCTATGCAAAGCATCGGAAATTCAATCCGTCCAGTCTGTCCTTACCCCTGCCACTGACCTCCTCGCCATCGCCAAGACCGTCTACAGCATTACTCTGTCGAGATAAAAAACGAAGTTTTAGAAGACACCCGAAAAATGTCGAGTTTAAAGTTGAATTACTAGAGTGGGCTCAAACTACTTCCATTCCCATTTCAAAGCAAAAGCCCATCTTTAATAGTCGAGAGATTGTCCAAGCAGCCATTCAAACGGAGGCCGACCAGTTCAGCTTCAATGTGGACGACTTTCTCATAAAGAAAGGGAATGGGGAGCCGGAGAAAATTATAACTCAGGAGTCGCTAACATTAACTAAAAAAGACGTAAATTTTTTCAAACTCAATCTCGTCTCCTTTCTTTACATAAAACTATGTATGTACCTACTCGTATGAGTTCACCTTTCACACTCAAATTATTAACTTCCGTTATTCCGTATTTGCTTTCTCTTTGAATTGCCAGTGTTGAGGCTTACATCAAAGAGCCACACTTTTTCAATCAAAATGAATAAAAATGTACACACGACACTTCTATGCATAGATATATGGCCAAGAAAAGTATCAAATATTCTTCGAACAAAAGTGAAAGCTAAAAAGAAAGTTGAAAACTTTGTATTTAATTTCTACAACGTTACTTTCCATTCCCAGCCAAAATGTCATTCATCTTTTGTTTCTTATTTTCCCACCCTCCTGTTATAAATACAGGAATGAATCAAATAGCGTCCATTAGACGAACATACTATCCTCTTTGTGTGCCAAAGGGAAAAGGGAAAAGAGAAAGTTTGATGTTATCAAATGGTTGAGAGAATCCATCCCAGTCAGAGGGAAATTATAGACCATGAAAGTAGAAAATTTCCTGGGCTTTCCAAAACTTTCACTATCTACCTATATAGATATATAATAATTATACACACAGCTATACCCCCCCCCCCTCCGTGCAAAATCCCATACACCGCAGCAGTGGCTGATGGTAATAGAAAAGACAAACCTCCCATGAATGTTTAGACCATGGAAGGAGCGCTCCGCTGGCTGGCAATAAAATGTACCCTTAATGACAAGTAGAGTTGGTTTCTCCCCAGGAAATCAACTATATGTTTTGAAAAGTTGCCAAAAATTTTGTCGTAGTGCCCAAGGCGAAATCCATTCATTTAAAAAGTGTTTTTTTTCAGGATGCGGGGAGACCCATAGTGAAAGAGTGAAAGAGCGAAAGAGCGATAGAGAGAGAGAGAGAATGAGAGAGAAAGCTATCCAGATGAGACGTCCAGATAGAAAATAAAGGGCCGAGAGAGCCTCTCTGCTCTTCAGTTGCCTCCTCGTTGGTCTCATTATTGTGAGCTTATGTCTGTATATTGTGAACATAATGGTTGTAATCCACTTTGGAACTATGCACTCCTTCCAGGCGGTGCCGGTCCTGTTGTTCTTTCATTACATTTATGCATTGTGCTCCCTTTTTCCCCTTTAACTGACTTGACTTGACTTGACTTATCTCAACTTGGCTAGAGATTTTCCCCTTGGCTTGACTGTATAGCTTTTGGTTTTTTCTTTCTTTAAAATAATTCTTATATTTGTAGTTGTTGGCACGCCGCTTCTTTCCCCTCTGCCCATTCGTATACATAAACAAAGGACAGAGCAGAGTTTTAGGTCCACTTATACTTTATACATGTGTCATATGTGCTTTAGAGATTATTTTCACTTCTCTTTCATTTATGTCAACCTAGTTTCGACGTTAGTTGCCAGAAGAAAAAAAACGTCCCTCTCTGCAAATAATGTCCCAAGCTTTAACGGTTGACGGTAGCCGAATACACACGTACATATCTGGTTGACCTCCTCACACAACACTGTTATTACCACAGTTTAGAGTTCAGTTCAAGGAACTATACATGGGCAGTATGTACAGCCAGTAATCCAGTACATCTGATCTCTACAAAAATAATTACTACGTAAGTATATCTCTACAGATTATCTTCTCATAATCGGACAGTTAAGATAGGACCTTGGCAATCTTTATCTTTATGGACATGCAGACATAATAAAATACTTTTTTTTTATTTCATCGAATTTCATAATGTGCTGTACAGCCGTTCCCCCCCTTTGTTTCGACACTAATAGGAACAGTAGTGTTGTAGGTGTGAGTGTGTGTCAGATTTTAATCCTACACAACATATCTACTCTGTGTCTATAGAGCTCCAGTATAAGTACTACACTTTCCATTTCCATTTGAGTTAAACTGCGACTCACGGCTATGGGGCAGGGCTGGCACAGTTGTTAGTTTTCGACCAGAGCTACTTTGTAGAGTTGAACACTGGAATTGGAAATGATACAGAGTCAAATTGGTGTGAACTTTATCTGGATTTGCCCAGGTATACATATTTAAAGATGTAGTCTATGATTACATGGGCATAGAAATGAAAATGTGGAATGGAATGGAATGTAGGTGGGTGGGTAGGTGAGTGAGTATGGAACTACGAGTGAGCCAGAGATGGAATTATACTTGTGTATGAGTGGTAGTGAGTGTGGTACGTGAAGCATTTTAAATGAGTCAAGCAATGCAGTATCCCATTGCAGATAAAATTCAGCTTCGGACTGCCTAATACTAATAACAGTATTGGTTCCATAGGGAGCAATCTGTAGCAAGTAGAAATGGGTATGAACGAGTCAATTAACAAATAATGCTGTACTTATTACGCTGGATGTGGGGTCCTGTAATGTTGGTATGTGAGAGTTGAAGTCTTATGGGTATACATATTTTAGTGTGTCTAAAGTGCTCGTCTAAAATGTCTGAATTTCATATTATTTATGTTATTAATTTTAAACGAAATGTGGTTTAAATACCAAAATAACAGGTTTGTATACTTAGTACATATGTAGGTAATAGTAGTATATCTGGTAGGCTATACTAGTTGCTATAGTAGGCTTTTAACGATCCTAGTGGGAAGTTGGAGGCATTTCCTTTCAGATTCAAAACTCTTACAGGGACATTAATTTTAACATTTTGAGGGAGGGAACAACATTTCTGCGGTGAAGAAGCATTGCAGCGTAAGTCCAGTCCAAGGCCACATACAAACATTGCGGGGCAAAGGCCCAACAACCAGCCCTTTACCAATTTAATGTGTTTATAAAAGGCATAAATACCACTTTTATACTTTTTTTTAAGTGTGCAAAAATGTTATTTGTATTTGTCGGAAGTAGTGAAACCTGTATTTTAACTGGTACTTTTCAAAAATACATGAGTAAACTGGTAGAAAGTTCAAATACTTCTAACTTTTCAAAAATGCATAGACTGTTATTTATTCTTTTTGCAAAGAACAAAACTACTATTTACACTTAAAAAATAGTAAAACCGCTATTTACAGTTTTTAAAAAATAATAAAATAGCTTTTTACATTTTTTTAAAAGATCAAATCTGCTATTTACACTTTTTGAAAAGAACAAAATTGTTATTCACACTTTTAAAAAATAACAAAACTGCTATTTACAGTTTTTAAAAAATACTAAAATTGTTATTTACAGTTTTAAAAAATACTAAACTGCTATTTATACTTTTTTAAATTGGGTAAAAGTGATACTTACACTTTTTATAAACACAAAAGTAAAGAGTTGACTCTTACAATTAGAAGTTTGCTACCACAAATTGTGGCACTAGTTGATAGACTGGCGTCAAATGCTTCTCCCCATAGTACACCACTGCCAGTGCCAGTGGCAGTACAGAGGGAAGGGAAAGTACCTCCCAACATGGAACTCGGGTAAATGGAGATCGAGAAGCAAATTGAAATAAAATGCAACGATAATGGTTTGCACAGTAAGTTAAGAATGTTAAGAATGGGGTCATATTTCATGGGTGTAGCATCGGGATGATGTGTGAAGTGAGGCGTGGAATTTAATCTAAACTGTTATGATTTGTGGTGGTGGACAGTTATGTTGCGGAATCATCCTGTCCATCCTCGTGGGTTGTTGTTGGACGATCATGTTCCACTCGATCAAGAGGGTTCTCATGACGACGCACCTCTTCTCTGTGGATCGAGTGCTGGGCGGCAACGGCGGCTCGGGCGGCTCGGAGGACAGCAGCTCAGTTCCCCCGGTGGACGCAGCCCTTAATTTTCCCGTGGACACCCACCCCCGAAGTTTGGTGTATGACCCCAGTCGGACCAATCACAATGGCTACGTGGAGTTCCACAGTAGCAACTACAATTTTAGTCACGGCGGTGACCTCTTGATCCCCGCCACCACCCCCTCCACCACCCTCACCAAGTCCCTCGAGATGCAGCAAGTCTACAATGCACCCTTCTTCACTGCTTGGATCCTCACCATCTACACCACCCTCTTCTATCCCATCCACCAATGGACCGTTCTCTTCTGCTCCTGCATGGGACGCAAGGGACCCAAAACTATGTCCAGAGCCATTTCTGATGCTGTCCAGGGCTTTCGGGAGCGAGGGATGACTTTGTGTAAGTTTTTTTCTCTTTCTCGTAGCAAACCCAATCGTCCACGGTTATTACATGTGTACATACAAATGTTGGGGGCAGTTTATTTAAAAGAGTAGAGACCATCCAATGGCTTAACCTTTTCGAAACGGTTCTATATCCAGTTTTACATATCTTTGAAAGTGTAAATTTCTTGTTTCGGCCTTTTTGAATGTGTTAATTTCTTGTTTTAGCCTTTTTGGAGTGTTATTTTCTTAGTTCGACCTTTTTTGAAAGTGCTATTTTCTTGTTTTGACCTTTTTTGAAAGTTTTAATTTCTTGTTTTGACCTTTTTGAAAGTGCTGTTTTCTTGTTTTGGCCTTTCTGAAAGTTTTAAGTTCTTGTTTTGACCTTTTTTGAAAGTGTTATTCTCTTAGTTCGACCATTTTTGAAAGTCTTAGTTACTAGTTTTAAATGCTTTTGAAAATTGTACGTCTAGTTTTGACCGTTTTAAAAAGGTTAATTTCTAGAAAAAGCACTTTTGTAAAGCATTCTTTCCACGGCTTATAAGTTGCGAATAGGTTAAGAAAAGATCTTTCCCAACTTTTCTTGGCAATCTTAGGATTTAGGAATGAGTACATGATCTTTTCCTCCTAAATTTTTGGGCTATGTTATTCTCCTCCGTATGCCTATATGAAGAAAGGCATTAACCTAATTTCTCGAGATACGATGGAATTCTTTTAAGATTTACATTTCCCGACGCGAAACTACTGCTTTGTTTACTGGGGTCTACTCCCGAGTTCCGCTTTCCGTTCAGACCAGCGGAATATAAATGAAGATTGAAACATGTGATTAAATAGAACTCGTGATTTTTTTCTCCTTTCTTTCCGAAAGAGCTTTTCTAGTCGCTCCAAAAGAATAAGAAAATCAAGTCATTCAAAAAAGTTGGGAGTAAAAAAAAAAGCATTTTTTTTAGAGACGTACAGCATTTCAAGGGTAAACTTAAATGGTAGGGAATAAAGTAAAGGGCCATGTATATATTTATGGGCATCTGTATGTGTGTATGAGCCAGAAGCGAGGAACTAGTCCAGACCAGAGCAAGCGGAATGTGTGCAATGCCTGAATGCCTCTTCCCCATAAATACATACCTTATAATTTTATTTTCTTTTTACCCATACTGAAGATTGTAGTTGCCATTTACGCAGTACAGCTGGTAGGTTATTTTCCCCCCCAAGGGATTGGCTACCACTAAACAATTTGCTTTCTCCAAATCCAGTTTACTCAGTCGTTATATTTGGTGTTATTACAGAGCCTTCAGCATGTTCTCCCCGTCCGGGTCCCAAAACAGAGATCCACTTCCAAATAAATCATTCCGGAATTCTTTTAAAACTCCCTTTTTCTCGCTTATTGTCAGCGACTACAAAAATATATGAGCTTCTGGTTATATTTTGTTTTTTACACTCCCATTCCCCGAGTTTAACAACCAACTTGTTCTCCTTCTTACTAGCTGTGACCTGAAAGTGTCTAGAATCTCTATTTATTTCCGTCTAAAAAAAATCCCGAGCAGAGCATTTGTACATATACATATATCTATACCTACATACGTGAGCCTTTCACAATTGGACTTGGATAAGTTTAGCCCCATAAAATCCTTAATCAAGTTGCATTGGTATGCGCGAACTATAAACTTGAAGTGAAAGCATAGGGGCTTCCCCTATAGTACTCATACTACATACATACTTACTACATTCGTTTGCAAAAGTGTAAATAGAAGCATGTGTTCAGTTTTTTTGTTCAAATATCGTATAATTTAGACTCTTCTTCATCCATTGTTCCAGTTCAGTCAGTCCGTCCGTCCGTCCGTCTGTCTGTCCGTCCCTCCGTCCGTCCGTTCGTAGTATCTGTACTCTGTCAGGATTTATTTAGCTCTCCAGATAACGTCATATTTCTTGGCCAATGGCTCGCTGTCTGTACATTCATATTTTTTATATTATTTCTGACTTTAGCATCGAACTACCGCACCGGGGAAAAAATCATGTCAATATCTCCTCTCTGCAGTAAAACTGTATAAAATGTACGCCAAATATTATTTGCTTCTACTATTTTTTTTATTGTCTACATCCGTTTATCTTTCATTCACAGGGAGGGATATTAGGCTGTGTGATTCTATGCATAAATTTACCGTAAACCTCTGAGGATGAAGGGAAAGAAATGCAAACATGTTCAATAAAACGGGGAGCCATAAAACATATTCAAGGGAAATGTAAAGGTCACCATTTTAAGAGACAGAGAGAGAGAGAGAGAAAGAAGGAAAGAGAAAGAAGGATAGGAAGCTTACACTTCACCTCGGACTGCCAAAATACTATAAAACTATAAACTAGCTTAATATATATATCCGATATAGGTATATCTTTACAGTATATAATATGGATATAGGTATACCTAATAGTACTAGTATGCCTATGCCTATGTACTTAAGTAAAACTGGAGTGAGTCATGTCTTTATTATGTTACATGAGGACATAAATTACGAGGGAACGTGAAAAGGTTCCATGAAGGAGGATAGTCAAGTCATCCTAATAAATTGTGTGCCCTTATAGCTTAGCAGTAGACATTAGCATTAGTATTAGTATTAGTTCCCTCCAAGCCTCTTTAGCTTCTCCCAGCTATGTACATTATGAATGACTTACTCTCAAATCTAAAAGTATAAAATGGTGGATCATCATCATCTCTCCTATCTATCCTTTCTCTCTCTCTCTCTCTCTCTCCGGCTTTACTTCACTTTCTCTCTGCCAGCCATAGAAAGTAATACAAATTTCCCTAAAATATAAAACCCATACAGAATACTTATGTGTCTACCCTTCATTTAGTGTCTGTATTTACATATTTTGTATGTATGTATCTATACCATTATGCATTAGAGCAGTCTCTTTTAAGGCAAACGACCCTGGCACGAGCTAAAATAAATCCGCGGAAATTCCCTATAATATACGACGACGTCCATTTTGAAGTGCAGTAGAAGGCACAAGAGTCAAGATTCAGGGATCACAAGACGGCCTACAACATGGCTTTTGAATGCGAATCATATTTAAATAAATGCTTTCTACGTGTATACATAGACAAAGTCCCTGTAGTGCCCTTACTTGTATGATAGTACACAATTCCAATGCAATGCTAGGATGGCAGTCTAGTCATATTTTCCTGCTCGATTTGCGCCAATCATGAAAACGATTTGTGTATTTCTTGCTTCTGTTTATGTAGGATATGCTAATGCTAATGTATATAGGTACATACATAGGTAGGTGCCTAGGCCTAGATGCACGACACAGCAGGGAGCCCTTCGCCTCTGTGAGCATCATTGACAATTTATTTATGTAGCCATTTTTTTAAAAAGAGTTCATGTGACGTGACACTTTCTCCACGACAGTCTCCTTTGTTGTGGGAAAGAAGTACAAGGAATAGATCTGTTCGCCAAGCATCCAAGTGCAACCAATACAATGACTTTTGTGACAATAACAAAGTACATACCTAACTAGATATGTACATATTTGTTGGATGGAATTAGTATGGCTGTGGCTATACACTATAGCTACCTAAGTACATTCATATATGGATGTCAACTATGTAGCTGCATATAGCTATGGTATATAGCCCTATTCCGGAATGGATTAGAAATTCCTCTGGCTCCGACAAAACTAAAACTAACCGCAGCCACAACCTTTAATTCTCAAGGAGCCTCCACTACACCCAGAAATTTAATATAAACGTCTACCTTATTTAACTTTTCAACAGTCACTGTGCGGTGCAGTAGTGTACTGCTCGGGAAATCTACATAGCATTTGCATTATTTACGTGATGCAATTTTAATGTGGGTGGGTGGGTGAGTAGTAGGTATGTAAGTACAGTACAGTATGATAGCACTGCTGGTGTTGGTGTTGTTAGTACTGCAATGGAATGTGGCTGTGGTCTATGTATGTATATTCATACGTACCTATGTACAGGGATCCTTGAGCTAACTTTGATTCTAATTGTGTAGGTATGTTGCAAAGGCTCGTAAATTAAAATGATACATTTTCTCCCGTGATTTCCTTGAGTTGAAACTTGAGGGAATAGCACACACAAACAGACACACAAGTGTTCGTTTTCAAAAAGTTAAGGACTGAGACGTAGGTACTGTACTTTGTAGGATGCTATAAAACTCCCACAGTAAATCCCACTTAATTGCACTCCACTCCATGCGTATTTACCTACAATATGATTGAGCATAGCTTCACCGTAATCGTAGCCATAGCCATTATACATAGTTATGTACATACATACACTAGGTAATAGCAACATAGTACTTTTGGTGCTTATATGAACATGTTATTATTTTTTACAGTTCAATTCGTTGGGCGCTGTACTCTGCTCTGTTGCCTCTGGTTATTTACTAACTACTTAATAGTCGCCTCGCTAAAGATTTTACGGGCAACTGAAGTGCTGGCACTCTTTGCTACCACCACCTCCTTCGTTTACCTCCTTTCATGGGTCGTCCTCCACCAACAATTTGTTGGACTTCGTGTGAGTGTTCAGAAACAATTCTATTGAATGTATTGGGATTTGTATCATGTGATGGGATTCTATTGCCGATGCGATGTGTTTGAATTGGTTAAATTGGAATTATTTTGTAAATTAAATTATTAGATTCTGGCTGTGATTCTAAGCAACATGGGAATTGCCCTGTTTGCTTACATGGATGGACAAACTCACAAATCCAAGACGGTGGGTGGTGTCATTTTTGGAGCTCTTGCTGCTGCGTTTTCCGCTGTTTTTAAGGTAGGAGATTACGACTTGTTGTAGGCATGTGATGTTTGCATTGGTTTATCAGAATAGGAACAGAAGCTTGTCCATAAAATATCCGATGATCCGTCCATTTGTCTTCTCTCTCTCGCTCTCGTCCCACTTGAACGATGAAACATTGCAGACGAAATCAAAATCAAAGGCAATTTCCTTTCCTATCCAAAAGCGGACATACTTATCTTCCAGCCACCACATAAAGTGTGTCTGCCCACACACACACACACACAGCAATGCAATGTCTATATGGTGTCACAATAGATTAAAGGCTGCTGGAATAGAAGGGAACATGCAACCCTGGTCGTGTATCTCCTTTTACCAAGAAAAATAATAGAGGATCTTGAGTGGTCTTGAGACAGATACTTTATGCAGTGAAAAGTTAGTCCGATGCAGAGTTGTAGGAGAAAATCGTGGAGGAATGAAGGAGCTCAATGCACTACTCTGTGTACACAAGGACGAGTGCTACTCCAGATGAAGAAAAAATCAATACATTTCTAACGAAGAACAACAACAACAACAGCAACTTTACGGGGAGGATATGTTAAACATTAGACTTTGGATGCTTTCACCTTCACCACATCGCATTCCCAAAGAGTCCCAAGACTTTCCTTTTTTTTTTTAAAGAGAGACTCCCAAAACACAAAACACACACTGGCCTACATACATTCAAGTGCTGTTTGCAGATTGCAGAGGAATTTTGGATGGGCCACGAATAAATTATACAGACAGTCTATGAAGCTCACGACACACTTATACAAATAGATGATGATTCGCCACATTCAAAATGATCATCGCAAATGACTTTATGACTGCGCTGTAATGCTCTCTGTCTCCATTAATCCATTATTCATAAGGGTGGAATTTATACTGCAAGAATCAAAAGTACCTACATAGCTTTTCGCCTATCATGAGGGCAGGGCGATTCTACGGGAGACGAGCTACATACATATGCAACTCCTGTTCCTATTTTAGTTTGAATTTACTCTGTATAGTGTCTAATAATAAATGGTCTTTTGATTTGTGCAGGTGAGCTTAAAAAAATTATTTGGTTTTGGAGCAACAATATCTCAGCAAGTGTCTCTCATCTTCTCCGTCATGGGAATTATCTCATTGGCAATCCTGTGGCCCATCTTCATAACGTTGTACTTTACGGGTGTGGAGGTCATTCGATGGGATTTCGTCCCATGGGAACTAATTGTCTGTGCTGTACTCGCCTCACTCCGTAAGTCACTTTCTATGCATTATTTCTCACTTATTTACCCGCGACACGCTCACGAGCCCCCATTTCCATTCATTTTTACATTTTATGATCATGAACACTACCGGATTTTTGATTCCAATTTAAAATGCCAGCCATCACCATCACCATTATACATTACGAAGGCACTCTGCTGAGCCAAAGCTATGCATACAGCACACACCTATAAAAGCTCCACGGAAAACCTATAATGGGTTCTCGTTCATTTTGATATACCTAGGTACATTGGACGGTTGACGGATATGAGTATGGATATGGTTTTATGTACCACAATGAAGTTTAATGGCACGGCTAAGAGAAGACATGGTTTCATTGGTCGTTTGTCCAATGACATGGGCACTGCTACCACTGTACCGTTAATTATAGCGAAAATCATGCTAGAGAGTAGAAACTGCACTGGAGACCAGCACACACACATACACTCAGTGCTGCTGGCATAAACAAGTTGTGTTTTCAGGACAGCCTTCCTGGTTGGACTAACTGTTGTTAGAAACGTCGCCGTAAAAGCTGAAACAAATCATATATTTTTTGAGCATAAGTCACACTTTCACAGTTTATAGGGTATAGGTATTACACTATAGGTATTACGTAATGCCCGTCTCAGTGTCAGTACATGTATGAGTTGCGAGGGCGCTAATGTGTATCGACCGCTTTCCCTTCCTAGTTAGTCACCCGACAGAAACTCAACTCTTAAACTCCTGTGTGGAGTCAACTGCACGCTTTCCACACTGCCATGCCATACCACTGGGATTTACTAGTTAGTTTTTAAATGAATTAGACCCTGGGCTTGAGAGTACATCGAGTCCACGGAGAGTGTGAGTGTCGGAGAGAGTAATGAAGTGCCTGCGGTTGACAACGTTGCCCCAACATCCTTGGACGTGGCTTTTTTGGCTCCATGTAATTATTTATTTGGAGGAACCACAAGCTCATCATACTCCCGGTTACTGCGGCCTCCCTAATAACTTAATACATTTCCCAGACAGATGACTTCTGAGGGAAGGAGCTTAATCTGTAATCCAAGTAGCAGCAGACTTTTTCAGACACCCTTTCTAGGGAATAAAAAGAAAGGGAAGGGAACGAATATGAATGGAAAGACTAGATTTGAGACAGAGAGATGAAGACAGATGAGCTTTTGAGAAATGTAATTTGACTCAGTTGTAAATGCCATCAAGGAGAGTCATCAGAGTATTATCATAAGTGCTTCAACTTCTCTCTCGTGACCCCTTCCAGTCAAAGCGCCTTCATACACTTCCGTGTAATGTGCCAACGCGTGTATGTATATAGACTAGGTACTCTATAACACTATGCATTTAGGTACTTTGCTTACTAAATCCCATCCACGCTCCGTAGGAGTCCCGCAAAAATATGACCCACGCCATTCGATTCTAACAAAAAGCGAAAATAGCTTTCAAAAAAGGGGAAAAATGAGAAAATACGCGTGTTTTGAAAAAACAATATTAGTAAAAACAATACCTGGGTATAAGGGTTTTCAAAAACTGCGGAAATAGAGTTTAACCTTTAGGAAGTGTGTAAAACATGGTATTTACACATTCCGAAAAGTCAATTCTATGGAACGTCATACTTGAAAGCCCCTTTTAGCAGTCTACATTCTACATACACTCATTATTGTGTACCCATATGTATGTACATATACTACTACCTACATATATTATTCCCTTTACAGCGAGTTGGTCTGGTTTGGTTTTTACCCTGTCCCTCTGGTTTACAAAGGGAGCCAAAGGAAAGTAAAATGTTTTCTTTCCTCGAACAACCCATGAAATGAATGAGCGGAGCAGTACTGCATAATGGAATGATAGAAAATGTGCATTTTGGGCTAGAAGTCAAGGAAGGAAAGTGGTCCTTTGAGGAGTTAGTGAAGCACATCTCTAATAAAACTTCCGTGCAATTCACTCGCTAGCATAAGGAAACACACTTGTATGCATAAGTGCATACATATGTACATACCTACATACTGGAAATATCTACCTACTGTGACTGGTCCCAGTTAAATCCAGTGAGCAGAGTGAGCCAAAAGCCAAGCCAATAGTCGGCATCCATACATACTTACCTACATACCTACAAACATACTTTCTTTTTCTGGGGGAACCGTCCTTTCTTTTCCCTTCCACTCACAGAGTCACAAACAGCTGTGTCTCTGTCTCTGTCCATTACCCTCCATTATTCTACAGCCCATAATATCCTTCTTTCTACTTTCTGGTATGACTGTCGACCGGCTTTTGGGAATATATGTATTTATACATATATAGGCCGCATTATTAATTACCGTCAGAATCCCTGAATTGCACATTACAGTGCTAACCTACCCATTCCTATACATTAACTTCATGAAGCCTCATTCTCATTTTCTTGAGCTCCAAAGTCTCTAACTAGTATGTAAGTGAAAGTGAAATGATGGGATATAGCTATATAGACAGACATACATGGCACTGGCACTGAAAGAACCGTTAATGGATTGTAATATCTTCATCACAACTCTCGATTAACCATTAACAACAATGTTGTGAGTACAAAATATGATGGGGCTCCCGTACTACTTTATAAATTGCCTTAACTTTCGTAATCGTAACGTTTTACAGTGGTGTCCATGCTGGACAATTTCGGAGTGACGTGTACGTTTGAATTTTTCATAACTGTCGGACTGCTCATTGCCATTCCGTTCACTGCAGGTGAGTATCTCTACTTTCCTTCATAGTTAGTACTAAATACATTAATAGCTGCAGTGTCCAATCTACAGATAGAATTCTGTATTCAAATTTCCCTATGGCCCCCAAAAAGACTGAGTATTAGTTGGTACATTAACTATTATGATTGAAAAATATGAAGCTTGAAATGAAAATGAAGTTACTAGCTTTTCATTTCAGAAAGTAGAAAGTACATGTATGTACATGGCATGTAATTGCGCAATAAGCACACACGATGATGATGATGATGCTGACGGAAATAAAGGAGATAATTGGGTGTCATTAATTAAAAAAGCTGTCTCCTTGAACTGTGTAATTATAGTGTTAGAACACAAGTTATACTATGCTGAGTTCGACGGGATGTGCCTCGCGGGTATCATAACCGTGGGTATTGGCTTCGTGGTGGTTCTGCTACCGGAGAATTGGCCCGATTACATCACGCGACTGATCAGGTGGGTGCCGAGACTTTCTCTCTCTCAACTTTGACTCTCTATCTCACTATTTGAACACTATTACATTATTTACTTTACACGCCACGAGAAAATTAATTTTATTTTCTAAAAAAAGACAGGGGTTTTATCGTGTGTGTGTGTGTATTACTATATGTACACCACATGTGTACTACAGTACTACCGTCTAAAAACTTGTTTGGTTTTGTCTCAGTGAGAAACGGAGGGAATTTGTTATTTTTTATTTTCTGGTTCTTCCATTCCATCATAAAAGTAAAAATATATATACGAATATACCTACGCATAGGTCACATCTCATGAATACTTGACCGTAAGCTTATCATTAGTAAAACAAATGAACTGTGCCAGGATCCAAAAAGACAGACACAGAGAAACTGTAGTTAACAAACACACATTTAATCATTGAAAGCAGTTACCTACATATATTATTATTATTATTATACCCATGTCATTTTGTCTCTTTATTTTCTTGTGTTTTTGAACATGACAGAGTATTAGCAGAGATTATAACTTCTTGATTGATTGTCATTGTACGTTCGATGTATTTTAACTACAAAACAAAACAAAAAAAAAAGCTTTCTTAGTTGCATACCTTATATATATTTATCTGATTATCTTGGACTTGACCGCCATCAATTATTCTACCACTAGATAGTAGATTTTGAGTCAAACTATATTTTTGAAGCGTCATTTTTGTATGACTCATTTTTGCAGTAGAAGACATTTTGATAGTAAACTATAGCATAATGTGTATACACTTTTGAATTTTTGAATCCGTTTGGAATATGATCGTTCGACGGAGACAAGAGTTATTTTTTGTTTTTGGAACAATTAGAAATTTTTCACATTGAAAGAAAATGTGTGTAGGAATTACTGAATTATACATACAAATGAACATGACCTACCTCTATTGAATGATAAATGATGATTGACCTCTTGTGTAAAATGTAAGTTATTTTGTCGTGACCTGCTTTAGTTGTTGTTTTCTACTATGTCGATCTCCTTCCCTGAACCCCTGAGATATATATTTTTTTATGTTGTTTATGTCCGTCCGTGGGTTGGTTTGGTTTGGTTCACATTCATGTTTGTTGGTGGGCTCATTAATGATTGACATTATTTGACAAAGCTGACGAGGGTGTTGGTGAACTGAACTTTGTAACCTTTTTGTCGACTCCTATCAGTACTCTTTTGTTCTTTGTACAAGTTATATATTATTTTGTGGAAAAAAAAACAAACAAAAATATGTAAGTAAATATTGTGTTGTGTGCGGTAAAACTACACATAAAAAATACTCAAAAACCTGACAGGCGCTTTCGTGGAGACCTTCCGCCCGCTGAAGAAGAGAAACAACACCCGAATTCAGCAAATGCCCATCCTCGGCTTAGTCGCTCTGGTCTCGAGAACCTTCTTGTCAACCCCAATAATTTCCATAATAATAATTCTAATTCCAATCCAAGCTCCGGCCACCCTTTCACCTCTCAAACACAGAACCAGTCCCCTTTCCTTAATCATCGTCACCATGGCAATAATCCCAACAACAACAACAACAGCACACACAATACAGGTCACAATAGTACTCAGCCCCATCATGTCAATGTCACCAGTACAGGATATGCCACGGCCACAGCAGCACAGCCCATTACTTCCCATCATATCATTTCACAGGCTCTCCCCTTTGCGAGCAATAGTGTCAATAGTCAGAATAATTTCAATAATAACAATGGCCTTAGCAATGGACAGAGTCAGCAGGCTACGAACCATCAATATTTTTGAAGGGTCGACACGGAGAAACATTACTCTCAGCTCTTAGAGTTTAAAGGCAAAGGTACTCAGTCACTGCACAGACAATTAAATGCATTCATTTAATTGACCTTGTAATGGTGAAAGCTACATGTCGTCAGTGAAGAAGCATGGTGGCGTAAGTCCAGCGTCCCCTTAGTGTCATTTTGGCGAAGTCCTAATAGCCAACTCTTTACTTCTGTTTACAAGTGTAAATATACCTTTGACACTATTTGAAAAGTAGTAAAAGCGGTGTTTCCACTTTTCAGAAATGCGTAAAACTGGTATCTACGTTTTTCAAAAACTTTTAAAACTGGTAATGACTGGTTTCAAAAGCAGTAAAACTGGTTTTTATGTTTTCTAAAAACGTGTAAAACTGGTATTTACTGGTTTCAAAATTAGTAAAACTAGTTTTTACGTTTTTCAAAAACGTGTAAAACTGGTATTTATACTTTTAAAAAACAGTGAAACTTTCACTTTTTAAAACATGTGTAAAACTGCCACTTGCTCTTTTTACGAAGACGCGTAAAAAGAAAAGTTGTTTGTTGGTACTTTGGTGAAAGTGACATTAAGAGGACGCTGGACTTGCGTCCCAATGCTCCTTTACCCATGACAAATTCCAGCATTTTGCATTCTCTCTTAGTATAGAATTAGTCAACTGCGCCAATGCGTTTAGTCTCCCTTGAATAGAAGTGTACATATATAATACATGCATCGCCTTTTTTGTGTGAGCCTGACCGAAGCAGCTACTCATTAATTACACATTTAAAATATTTCATGTACTCTAAATGTATTGTTACAGAACAACTTAAGTTAAGTATACAGACGCGTCACAATTATTACATAGGGATACAGTGTCTATTTTTCCAACATAAAATATTAAAACTTTAGAATTAGAAGGAAAGATACAAGCGTGCTCATGCATTTTAGTGATTATTATTCTTGAGGTTGTGCAACAAAAAAAACACAGTTATACCTAAATACCTACCTAAGTAGACCTACCTACCTTACATACATATATGCATATGTACCTACACAGATTAAATGGAAAAAAAATCATATTCGAGCTAGCAATACAGAGACAGACAAACGGCCTTACACCCTTTCCCCCGTAATTATTAATTACTAGAGAGACAGAGAGAGAGTTGCACAGGCTCAATGCATAATTAAATAAATAGGAGAAAAAAATAGAATTTATTATTATTATGGAAACTCAGAGCACGTGTACATACATAGCATGAAGAAGGACAGGAACTCAGGCCTTAATGATTCAACTCACGACAATGTACTGTACCTACAATGTTTTTCCCCATCGCATCGTTCTATCTGTACTTATCTGTATCTGTAGCACAGTATAATAATGAGAATGAGAGTACTATACGATGGACAGGCCTATTTTGAAACTACTGATACATATATAGGTATATAAGCAAGCAGAAAATAAATTGATGATCCAAAATGTTAGTCTAGTAGAGTAAACATAACTCCTCCCTTTGTAGACCTAATGGTCCCAGTCGACAGATGGCTATTTCATGATACAATAAAAATATAAACAACTACCTAGGACCTAGGTATTTATGAGACTTTCTGGAAGTTTGGGATTATCAGAAATAAAAGCAAAGCATTGAAGCAAAGCCAATAATTTACCTAGCCTTACATCTACTAGGCATTATGTAGGTACCTAGGCGCATTCTGGCCCATAAAGGAAATTACAGACACATTATCTATACCTATACCTATACCCATCCAATTCCATGAGAATAGTTAAAAAAAAAATCCAACCTTTCCTTCCTTTCAACCACAAACACTTGACAGTGCAGCTAATACTGTCCATCCCTGTCCCTACTTACCTATGAACACGCAGTCACAGTCCCGTCTACCGATCCCGATAAACTATCAATATTTTGTACACAGTCACACAGTCCTTGTAAAAATATAAATACCTTTATTACCTAACTTACCTACTTACTATATATGCCTATACTTGTTCTGTTTTGCTCATATTACAAAATTTTCCTGTCTAAAAAGTAGTCCAATTCATTTTTTTTAACTAGAAACCACATAATTTGTGTACATAACAAAAGAAAATGATTTGATCTATTAGTATAAACGTTCCGCCCTCATAACATACATACTATATATGCTTTACTTTGCATTTTCATGTTGATTGATGGAATCAGATAATGATGGATAAAAGAATATTACAATTGCTTATTTGTACATATTGTACCTACTTGAATACACAATACTAGCTGCTCTTTTTTTATAAGTCGAAACTCGATCATTCGTGGCTCTTCTGTATATTCTCACTAATATGGGAAAAGGAAGAAACCATTTTTATATTTTACAGAAGAAATTCCAGGAAATTTTAGAAATTTTACCAAATTATCTGTATTACTGAATAAAGAATTCATTTGTGTGAACATTTTATAAATCATAATAACAAATAGATTTTCTCTTTTCTCCCTCATGCAAAAATATGGTTATTCTATGGTCACTTTGAGTTTAGTTTGAGGGGACATTTTTGTAGAAAGTAGAAAGTCAGAATTATTAGTATACAGGCTGCTTCGCTTTGAGTCGCGGTGGTCGATATTTTGCAAGGTGACACATGGAAACGGCCAAACCGAAGCTGAAGCAGCAGACACTTAAACCGAAACCGAAACCAACCTAACAACATTAAAGTCGATGGAGTAGTAAAGCGATTTCATGACGGCTTTAATGTTCTCGTTTGTTCGGTTTGGTAAATGTGGTAGCACGTTTTTCGGATGGGATGATGGGAACTATATAACAAAAATGCTCACTTTTTATAGAATGAGGTAGACAGGTGTTGTAGAATAAATTTATTGTTGTGAGGATTCAACTTAAAGGAGCCTTCCTTGTCATTAGAGTTTCCATCAGTCGCCTAGCTCGCGTAATAATTGGCTTTGAGGGGCATAGAAAGAACTAGAAAGTACAAATAGGCTGCTAGAATGGTAACATAATGTTCCCTCTGTCATCTTGACATCATCTTTGTAAAAATTTCTTTAAAGCAGGGCAGCCTATTCCATTTTGTCCGTTTACTAATTATTTTTGTTGGAGACCCATTGACCGCCTCCTTCAATTGAGATCTAAGCTCATCTTTCTGTCACTAAATGAATCATATAATAATTATTGTAGATGTACATTCTACTACGTACCTACTAAGTACCCCTTTGCATCTCCTGGAAAGACTCCCATGTGTCTCAATCTTTTTTGCTCCCAAACTCAATTCTAATCGCACATTGGACGTGAGATGATTTTTTAGGCTGTGTCTTTTTGTGTGAACAAAACAATCCTTTTCTTCTGTCTTCTGTGTCTGTGTTGTCGTTCGTTCGTTCGTTCGTTCGTTGGTTGTGACGGATACTTTGAGTGAATTCCAACCCAACCTTCTGTCTCTCTCTCTCTGTGCTCTGTAAGCAAATACTAATGATTATCAATACTACTAACCATCTAAATTTTTTAATTGCTGTCACAGCTCTCACTTTCTAACACTATATTAATTTTCTTTTAGTCAGACTATAATGTAACGTTGCAATTTTGTAATTTTTGAATTTACCTACAACCTTTCTTTGAGTCTATGCAACATTTTTGATGCCCACACACGCCACCACTTTTACTTTTTACAGCTTTTGTTCACTAGTTAGTATATTTGTCTCACTCACTGAACATTACTGTCTTTTTATAATAAAAAAAATTAAACTTTTAACAACTTACAAAAAGAGCAATGCACTCATAGGCACTGTAAATCATAACCTAACGATCTCTAACCCAACCTAACCTATCCTATCGTAAACTAATAAGCCTTTGCACTAATTAAAGCTTGCCCAGTTTTGAAAATTTTGACGCTCTTTTGTATTTGACGCCTCACACTATCATCCCATTTATCACTAGATTTCATCCACAGACTTGGACTTTATCTCCACAATAACCTTCCAATCATTCTAGTATCGTAGTAAACTTTTTCTATAAGATTACCTTCAATTTGTCTATTCCTTTTGAAGGACTGGGTCATTAGAAATAGACGAAAATCATTGACTACTGACTGACATTAGTATAAAAAGTATAGAAAATGCTAAACACAGGACGTCCTTTTACCTAAAGATAAGTACCTATAACATGTCATCAGTCCTTTGAAGAAAGTGCTATTATATTTCCTATTAAATTCGGAATTGTATCATTGATGCAATTCAGGATACTTGGAAGTACCTAGTATTAGACTAAAACTGGGTTTCAAAGTTTTTTTTAGGGGGGGGTTAAATTAAAGGAACTGAGAAAATGAATTGAAGATTAAATTGCTCAGAAGCACACACACAAAAGAACTAAAAAATATGGACACATGGACTAGCTTTTCCAGGGAAGTTTATTCGAAGAATGAAGTTCCTTTAGAATTAGGAGACAGTAGAATGTGACTTTTGAAGGGAAATGAGAAAGTATTTTCGTTCCTGAGGCTGACTAGTGAAAGAGCGAGAGAGAAATGAGAGGGCAAAAGTGAATAGAAGGAAGAGAAAAAAAGCATTGAAAACTTTGACATTTATTACGTTGTAGGTTTGCCTAAAAACAGACGTTGCTCACTTAAATATCTACCTTACAAACTTACCTGTGTTTCCCTTTGTGCTTTGATCACCAAATCTTTCACATTATTCCTCGTATTCATTGAATACCGACGGATGTAAGGTACTACATCTGTTCTCGGGCTGGCATTATGATAACTTACCTGTCTTACATTCTTTCTCACGACTGTATATGTCCCTACACCATTGTATGTATAAGTACGTACCTTTGATCAAGTAGCTGCCCGGGAATACACTTTGACCTTTAGCACTATATTATGTAGTTCTCTTAAGTTGCTATTAGCATCCAGCGTCAACCTTTCTCTTCCCATGTTCACAAAGGATCCCTCTTGTCTGCTCTTGTTCTACTAATGTCTAAAAGTCTGTCAGTTAAACTTTTTTGGATTTTTTTCCCCTTTAACTAGATTTCAACTTTCCTTACCTTTACCCCTGAAGTGGCCATATAAATACTGTATTAGATCATAAATATATTTACTCCATTACCAAAAAACTACTCGTAGAAGCCACACATTTCTCAAATTCTCAAAGACCTAAAGAACTAAAGTAAAGCAACTTCATTTTGTCTCCTTCTTCCTCTCCACATACACCGAAACCGAAACCAAACCCGTACCAAAAGCTTCAGCTCCCATTTGCCAACCTAAGTACCTGCAAAAAATCAAAAACAAAAATCAAAGGCCTTCGAATGCAATAGTATTACCCATCAGCACCAGCACTGTCTCAATTACAAAAATCACAACCACAATTTTACTAAAAAAAACTAAATTTTGTTCTCATTTTCATTTACACCCTGACCTTTAGTACCTTTTCCAAATCAAATCATCATCATCTGTTTTTTTAAATTTAATAAGTTCAATGTCTGCTCTCCCATTCCAAATAATGATATTATCAATTAAAACGGATATCACCCTGTCCACAGTCCAAGTTTCCTTTCTTCCTTAAATGTGAATGTCGTTGTATGTTATGTCTGTAATGCATTGAACTGAACGAACGCTTCTTGTTTAGTACAGAATTAATGAGTACCTAATCTTATTGCTTGACATTTTTGCACCTAGAGACCAAAGTTATTTTTGCCACTTCGCAACTGAATCGTACTTGAACTACTAATTGTATATATTATTGTGCCTGAATTTGAACTACAAATATACCTAAGTTTTTTTTTGTCTCTTTCAACATTAAAGACCAAAATGATTTTTGAGTTTTAAGCTTTGACTTTTGACTTCTTCTACGGTCAACGGTAGGATCGAGTTTAGAGTGAATGCTGAACTGAACTTACGTAGTTGCAAATGATGATGATGGGGACATGTAAATAGTTGACAGTTAGTTATAAACATCCCCGAGATCGATTCGATAGCTGCAAAAATATCAAATTAGATTACAATTACAATCAATGAATCAATAATAGTCGAAATTTATTACGAGATTACGACCAAGACCAATTACTGGGCGACACATTATAAAGTTTTAAAATACGCAGTAAATCTCTCACCATCTGACCTTAACCCCCATTTGACAGGCTCTTAATTTGGATACAAAAAAGAGACTTGATTATTTTTAGCGATTACCAATTAATTTAACTACACACTACCACTACACAGGATTAGGTATTTAGGTATACAAAAAGCTTTGATTTACAAAAGGACTCGAAGGTTGAAAGAGCATCACAACAACTACAGATGACAGATAACACATTATCTTCTAAATATTGGATTAAAAAAAAGTTGAAAGAATACACGTTCAACGTTTGTGTCGTGTCCTGTCATGCCATTACACTGCCGTCTGACATTATAGTATTTTTTTCAATTTTTTTTTCAATTTAATTTTATGATTTCAATTTGAATGACTCCGCACTTACAATTGACACTACTAGTCACCGGAACTGGTGTTGGTCAATTATTATTCTTATTATTATTATTACTACTACTTCATACTTGTTAAGGGATGATTTTTAAGTTTGCATTATTTTCAGCAGCCTGTAGCAAAGCCAAAAGCGATTCAAAAATTATTACTACACAAAAAAAAAGATTACAAATTCTTATTCTTTCTCCACACGTACTTAGTAATTAGTTCATCATATATTTTGATGATGGTCTCTAGAAATCTGTGACACGTACTTACATGGAATATATATATATTGAAATTGCTGATTACTGAACACATTTCATTTGTTATATTTGTAAAAGAGTGTAAGAACGTAATTTTGTGACTAGATTGTGTTGAATTTGTTGAATTTGATTATTATTATTACTTGTGATTGTACTTAACTGTATTTGTATAGAAATTAATGTGCTGATATGTGTAGAGTGTGTATTGTGACCGGATGACCTAGCCTCAACTAAAACAAAATTGTAGCCAAAAAAAAATGCGATAAAAACCAAGAGAAAAAAATTCAATTCAAAACTTGCCATGCCAAAATGCCAAAATTGACACCCACGCAGTTGAACGAACCTCTGCTGCGCTCTGCTCTCTCTGTCTCTCTCTCTCTGCTCGTCTGCTCTGATCTCTCTGGAATGCCGAAAACTTGTTGGCACTTCTTAACCGTCGCTCGCTGACTGACACACACGATCTCTTGTTCAAGTAAAACTGAATGAACAAAACAAAACTGTAACTTGTTAATTAACAAAGAATTTTGGCATGCTATTCTTTTATTCTGTTTTTTTTTAAAATCAATTATTAATCTTGATCTTATTCTTTTTTAATTTAACCTATTCGCAACTGGGAAACGATGGAAAGAATGCTTTATAAAAGTGTTTTGTTTACAAACTTAGGTTTTCAAAAAGGCCAAAAACCTGAAATTAGAGTTTTCAAAAAGGTCAAAACTACAAACTAACTGTTTCAAAAAGTTCAAAACTACAAATTAACTGTTCCACAAAGGTCATAATTAGAAATTAACACTTTTAAAAGGATCAAAAACGGGAAAAAACACTTTCAAAAAGGGTTAAAACGGGAAATTAACAATTCCGCAAAGTTCACCGTTTCGAAAAGGTTAAATCAATCGTCTTTTTGATTTGTGATTTTACTTACTATTTTTATAACAAGACATTTTATTGTTATTGCTCTATTTTTGTATACCGTTCAACTTCTTCGATTTGCTGGCTTGTTCAACTATTTTCTGCTTCATTAAACTACTAATCATTTAATTAAGTATTTTAGCTTACTTACTTTACGTTATATTATAGAGTTATGTCAGTAGACTGTAGACTGTATTGATGATAGTGATATTTCGCTATATAGTAGCAATTGATTTAGTTTACCATGTTTTTTTTTGTGTTTCGAGCAAGTTCATCAGTTCATAACTGTAAATGTTGACTGTCAACTGTCAACTGTCTGGTGGTAGCTAATAGTAGTACCATTGGATTTACCGTTGACTGTATTTTGTCAGGTCTTTTCGTCTTTTTCAAGTTCGGTCAATTCATCTACTTGGTTTTTTGATTCTAAGAAGTTTCATCTCCTTGAATCATTTCCCGTTTAAAATTTCCTACAAAAAAAAACTGACAGATTTGAAATACTTAATCAATCTCTCTCTCTCTATATCTCTCTCTCTCTCTCACTCTCTATCATCTATAGATTTGTTTTCGTTCTGGCTACGTACTCTGCTGTTGCTGAATCATGTAGATTGAATATTATTATTATGCTGATTTGCTGAGGATGTATTTGGCTATAAACGTGTAGTAAAGCTTTCTCTTTGTAGAGTCGTATTTTAGTTGGTAAAAATCTCTGAATCTCTGACTAGTGAGTATGCTTGAGTAAATAATTCTTATATTTCACACATAGGTCATTTGTTAAACGCCCAATCACCCAAGAATGATTTATTCCAGATTTATTACATCTCTCTCTCTCTATCTATCTCTCTCTATATATCTCTCTCTCTCTCAACTTTTCACACATTCTCAATTTTGAAATTGGAAACTGCACACACGTTTTATATCTGCATATAATTAATTATACTCTCGTTAGCTCATTCTTTATATTTGGTTTTGGTTTTGGTTTTTCTTTGTATGTACTATGACTCTACTCGTAGTAATAATAATTACCTACTTTTACAAATATTACACTATATCTTGATATTTTTTTTTGGTTTTATTTCTCTAACTTCATCTCTTTTTTGTCTTTTGTTTTTCTTACGTTGATTGAGAGCTTCTGATTTGATTCTAATTCTAATAGTTGATTCTCTTGATCTTTTTTTCTTCTTTTTGGTATTAAATAATAGGTTTTTGATTCGTTTGTTCGGTTGGTTGTTATTTTTGTTTGCTCGTGACAGAGGAGGATTGATATATTTATATTCCCAGTCAAATTTATATTGTATTCTCTGCCTCTGATCTTTTTGACTTATAATTTTTATGGCTCTCTCTCTCTCTCTCTCTGTCTTCATTTATTCGTTATTACACTCTCTTCACTTCTATCAGGATAGCTCAAAAGCCAAAGTAGCTCTTGTCAAACCAAGACAAATTCTATTATGGACTTTTATGACTTTCTTGTATACTTATGATTATGATGGTTGAGTTACCTCCTTGTGATTTACTCGAGAAATCATGAGTAGTGTCAGTGTGTGCAAAAGCACAGAGGCAGGATTTTTTCATCTCACGATGACGTGTTTATGCTGAGATCGACATCGAGATGCTTGTTGTTGCAGTATGTTTTTGTTTTTTGAGGTGTAAACAGTGCTTAGTACGTACTGCACACTTTTATCCCAGCAAATAATACATATTGTCAGTAGGTAGGTAGACAGTGGGGATATTTAATGATAATTTAATTCAGGATTGTATCATAATCTAATGGGAAGTCCATATTTGTGGAAAATAATGATAAAAATAAATGTAATTTTTGTAAATTAAGGGTAAGAAATAAATTTCAATTTATAATTTAGATGCTATCGGCTATCCTGATACAATAGTATCTTTGTATTTGAGTGATTTTCAATTGGGGGAGGGGAAGTACAAATGATGTGTCTCCCGAAATATATGCAAATAGTAAAGTAAATACCACCCCTTTATTAGCATACCTACTTGTATAGTCTAAAGGAGGTAACTCAATCACACTCGATACTTGTACCATGAACCTCTACACTTCTTACTGAGTTTATGATTTATTTGAGAATGCTAAAAAAAATTCCAAATAATTCTAATTATTCTCTATAACTTTTGCAATATTTGACTTTTTTCTCATATTTTCACAAAGCAGCTTGCAAAATTTACATTCAAAAATTTATTATTATTACTATACTTACCACATGCTACAAATTACAACTTGTCTTTAATGTCTGTTTTTTTATATTTGAATTTGAACTATAGGTACTTGGCTCAATTAAAGCATCACTCCCGTTGGGGTCGAAACCGTCGTGGTCTTCAACAACAAAATGAGCCCATCGACACAAGGACAGGGCATATAAGGTCACATCTTCGGTCACCCTCGGGTCGAGTACGATAACAAAATATATTCAATATATATATAATAATATACAAATTAACTATTACATAATAATTATCAGTATTACTATTACACTACTATTCAGATAAAAAAAAACTAGCCAACAAACTACCAAAAAACCAAACCAAGAAAGAATATAATACAAACTAACTTTACTTTAATCAAAAAATTACCTTTTACAGGTATTTATTTTGTTCTTCCCACTTTTATTATTTATATCCACTCAAAAGAAAAAACAAGTTTTCCTAAATCTTTATATAAAGTACCTACCTACTCTGTATTTATATACTACAAAAAACAAACAAACAAAAAATGATTTACAAATAAAGACATTATGAGAAAATTATAGTTGCATATTTGGCAGCAGAGCAGTGCAGTGATAAAGCAGACGAGTCAAAAAAAAACAGTATATACATAGAAGTAATCTATGGAGACTTTGGACATTTTGAATTTTTAGTTCCCTACTAAAATAGAACCATTTATGGAGACCCAGTGTAGGTATTAGATGATGTAGGCCTATTATAGACCTTGGAATTGCGAGGCATTATAGAGTGAGTAAATTTATTGTCGATGCAATACTGTAGAAACTGGAAACTACCGTAGACTTAAAAGGTAACCTTAAGGTAGTAAGTATTAAAATGATAACAATGACCTTGTGATGATGCTAAAATAATAACACAATTTACTATTTAATACTAAAATATTCTAATAATACTATTCCATCTTGTAGCGAATGAGTCTGCTAGATCTAAGGAAACACTTTGTTGTCACATCTCCATACTCTCCGTCATCTCCGCAATTTCCATTTTTAACACAAAGACGACAGCATGAGCATGAAATCATTGTACCCTTACTACAATAAAACAAAAAACAAAATCAAAACACCATCATGAGTAAGTATCACCAGCCGATGCGATGGTACTCATCAAGACAAAAAACAAAAGTAATACTGATAAAATAGAAAAAATTACATCTGTACATACCACATACACCTTCTGCATGCTTGCATGTAACTTACAATCTGTGTATTTTTCAACAAAAAACCTAAATAAACCATCAACCAGAACCAGCAAATATGATGGATACTCTTGAACACTGAATCTTGATGAAATCAATAGGAATCAACACAAAAAAAAGAGCATGCAACTTTTATCGTTATAGTCTGTGTACGGAGGATGCAAAGTAAAAACAAAAAAAAACAACACAACAAAGATTGAAGACTATCAATGAACTTTGAATGAAACTTTAATAACAAAGAATATAAACAAAGCTTTACTCTTAGCTTCGACTCAAGCAGAGCAGAACAATTAAAATAAATGCCAATCTTCTCAAATCACATACAAATACGTTTACAAATTTATAAAAGCAAAAGTTTACAACAATACAACAGTATATGTACTTACGGAAACATTTTCAACGAAGGGACGCGAGTACTCTTGTATTCTATAATTGTAGCAACAATCTATCAAGACTATATAATACATATATAAATTACCTAATGTAGTATCATGTTATGTAGTTTCTACAAAAAAAAACAATTATGTAGATTAGCAAAAGAGTGGTATGGTAGCATTGTAATCGTTAGCCGTCATGATTATTACGTCAATAATGATCTACGGAAATTGTAAAATATCTACTATCTGTAAGTATGTAATATTACATCCTACTAAAGACATTTTGTTCAAGTTGTAATAATCAATTTAACTAATTGTTCTTTGTACGTATTTGTACTCAAAGCAACGTTGATTGTACTTGTACTTTTCCATAGAGGCAGTCACTTACCTATATACTATGTAAGTATGCTCTTTGGATGTTCTGAAACCTGTAAACCCGTGAAATGTAAAAATATATTTAATTAGTATTAATTGAGTAATTAGTTGTGTATGTATGTAAGCGCAATATTACAATTTGTATAGCTACCAACCAACCCAATTCCAAACAATTTCCTCGACAAAATTTAAAAAAATCAAAGCTTACATAACAGGACCTTGTCATCCATGGATAATAATGACACGTAATCGATAATTTCATTAGTGGCATTAAAAAATGTAGCGTTTCGCCAATCAATTAGTGTCAAGTTACAGTAACTCTGTTTCCTGTCTAGTATCCTGTATTACCCTACACATACATACCTACATAGCTCTAGTACTTGTTATAATATGTATTTGTTACGTATTACTATAAGCGAAAAATCGAGAGAAAACTATATAATTATATATGCATTACTTCTTAGGGCTACTTGTTAACGTACGTACATCAACTAACTATATATTATACTTACCTGTACAAAATCACAGAGTCACAACTTGGAAATAAAAACTAAACTTATAGATCTGCAAATTTAGCGGATTTCAAAATATTTCCTCAATTAACTCAATTTTTACTTCATAAATCCAACATTTAATTACACACACTGTTAAAAACATACCTCGGTATATGCATTAGTAGTTTAGTAGCAAAATTCATAAAGGTCATGCTCTGTTCAAGCAAAACGGTGGAATAATGAAATCATACGACGAGCGTCTTACAATCTACTATTAGACCGTGTAAGTTAATTTATTGATTACTAAATGTTGATACAGAGTGTGACTTTTGTAGAAGCGAAAAGATAATTGAAAATTGAATAAGGCTCATTTTACAATCAACTAAGAATGTTTATGTATGTGCAACCTCATCTCGGTGATGCTACACCTAGTTAACCATTGGAACGTTAAATGTTTGATAGAACAATTACTGCTAAATTGGTGCACGTTTAATTAAAATTATATGATCAAGCTTTTCCTGCTGTTTCCTGTATGTATTTGTGTACTTCGAAACATCACAACTTAATTAAGCACGTACCCACGGAAAACTTCCTACGCTGCGCACTGATTAGAACATCAGAAGCGCAATAAACTCACCACAAAATAATCATTAAGAGAATAGCTATTACAATAGCTATTTTAACAGGTACATTATTGATTACTTGTACACATTCGATTTGATTCGATTATCATTACTATTATTGAGACGTCAAAACGCCACCCAAATCTTGTCAGTTTGCTTCCGGGCGTCATATAAGCGTCCAACGTTTCAGTAGAAAGTATTCACTTTTCCTATTTTTGGAATTTGTGAAACTCTTTTTTGCTACCTTTTCGATTTTCAATCATCTGCATAAGTAATTTGCCCTAGTATTCATACTGCTACTGCTACCTAATAAAGTCGTAAAGGTAAGTCTCCTTTAAGAAATATTAACAAACAAGTTGTTTAAGATACTACGTTACAACTAAAACTTCCAAGATGACTTGGTTAGCCAAATCGAGTTTAAATCTAAATCAGCGCCTGCCTTTTAATTTTAAGGTTTATATTGCCAGGGGTGGTGTAGTTAAATCAAGGTTATTTTGTAGCCTTATCAGACCCTATCAGCAAATAATCAGTACTTCAACAATCCAAAGCGGCTTCCTTTATCTTCCAATGACGGCATCACCGAATTTGTTTTCTTAGCATGCATGGCTTTAAGGTCTGCTTCAGGAGCGTAAATTATGTAGTAACTAGTTTAATGGGAAATTAAGATATTCGCTGCCTGTTCTAAACATATTTCCTGCACCATATTTTGCCTGATAACTTTCCTTATTGTGAAATTTAATTGCATATAATTATTGCCATCGATAAATAAGTATGTAGGTATCTACATATGAGGAGAAAGAAACTTTTGTTTATAAATGAAGAGCACGCATATCAACTGTATTTTCTCGAACGACTAGAGATTAAATTAGTACATAAAAGTAACAAACAGCCGATTGTGAGTTAATAAGAGTCAACGCGATTTTTTGAGTCTAGCTGTCTGTATTAGTGGTGTCAATTGAAGTTTAGTCATAAATGCTAGTGCAGCCGGCTGCAGTCCAAAAGATCAAATGATATACGCTTCTAAATTACTATTTGCAAAGGAATTCCCGATAATATGTAATTACTCAATGGACTGAATAGACTTCGGATTGGAAACATGTTCTGAGCTGTCTAACCTTTTTTGGTAGGTCTGTACACTTTGAAATAGTAAACAAACCCGATTTCTCTCATATGCTTATTCATTATTCTCAAGTGAGAAATAAAAAATGCAGTACGAAATAAAAATGTTAAAAATGCTTAACATTGAACATGAATGTGTGCATTGCTAGGTTGTTTGACTTGACTAGAAAATATTTGACTACTAGCCCATGCTTAGAGCAGCTTAGAGTGCATCATATTATAATGATTCTAATCTTAAAATCAAAGATACCATTAATTGGAAGATGGAAGGAAGATTTTAGCGCAGCAGTAGTACTTAATAGAGGTCCACAAGATTCTTCTGTCTCAAGCCCAAGAGCACAACACCAATAAACAATCATTCATCAGCCCAGCAATCCTTAAATACACTCTCCTTTTATCTTCCCCATCATCAGCGTCGCATCCAGCATATGAACAATCCAGCCTCATGTAAAGTCCTCTTATTACAAGCTTCAGAAATTACAAACCACACCTAACAATAAATATTTGATAGCCGATAATAATGTGATGTAAAAGTGATGATGTAATGTAATCTTAATGTGTAATCTAACCTTTGCCTAGACTCTAGACTGAATTAAACAAGCCAGCAACCAAGCAAGCATAGCAAATAAATATTTTTTTTTACGACCAACGCGTCTTCAGTTCTTCAGTCTTCTTCTGTCTTTTGACACTCGCATTCGACTCGCTCGCACTCGCAAGGGATAGGAATAGCATTATTATTTATAGTAGTATTTGCTTGACGCTCGGATTCCGTTGAATTCAATTTCTGAATCAAATATTTATTTATGTCATGAACAATACGAGCCCAGAGACAATCAAGTCCTTCTTTGTCCGTACATAAGGTGTAAGGCCGTTGGATTTGGATGTCGCATACACTTTTAACAATCAACTGTCGCTAATAATAATGACGGTGGATGTTAGATTAAGAGAAGGCTACCTACAATAATTAGCCTTAAATCTTTGCCCTGTTCAACAACGTGTATGTGTTGAGCCTAAATCAGAATCCCACTATGGTTGGATTGGGATTGAAAAGTCTATGTTAGTTGAAGGATTTATGGATCATCAATTACAATTTACTCGATTTGATTATCCATTTGTTCCCATAATTTCATGTGTACCTAATTGTACATAAGTAGCAGATTTTGCTCAACTACTCTACTAGAGCTTAGATGTTTATGTTCATATAAAAAAAATGCCGAATTTCCAGGAACCAAATAACAAAACTACCAACTTATAAACTAATTACTCGGATAATTAGAACAGAAACTACAGGTAATTGCCTACTACCTACTATGTATATCTACTGCCTCAGGCAGAATCAACAATCAAATTCATCGAACTTTCAAATGCAAATAATAGCAGACGCGTGGACGGGCTTATTATGTTTACACTTTTACACTGATGACTGAACTTCACTTTGTTGTATCAGCATCGATGGAGGCGTCTACGTGTACTTCACTCTTCTATGAAGTATGAGCAATTATCTGCCATTATACTAGCCTAATTCACCATCTAAACTGTCCGTCAGCATCAAGTTAATACAAAAAATAGCCAAGCCATTATAATCAAGCAAGCATGAATCATCAATAATGAGTAAGGATAAAATGAAATTGATATTGATTACTCTTATTAATTGTTACCGATGCAGGATTGCGTAACAGAGAGTGCATTACACAGGGACACTGAAAACTGTACATACATACAACAGTTGTACGTGGCTAATTATTATGTCATCGCTTTCGTTTGTGCAATATTATGTTTGGCAATGGAATGTGCATAATATGTAATAGCAGCTATCTAGCAAATTCACTCGAATTTGTGAAGGTTTCTATAGTCTAATATTAATTAAATTATTTGTGGGCTTAATTACTATTTGCTGTTTTGAACTCTCATATAGGCACACTGCGCACTGTGACTGATCACATGGAAGAGAAATATAAAAAGGAAAGACCCTTATTTTTCCGTCAGTGGTTATGACTAACAGACAGACCTTTCGACATGATTTGAATCTGACATTGTCACCCATGCAAAGGCTGTGATTAGTACTTCCAAATCCAGAGAGAATGAACCCAAGTGAATTATAACAGGATTGTTGATTGTTGACGTTTTCGAGGACAAAAGGGAAAAACAAGAGTCATTGACAATGCATAGACACACTGCACCTTCCATTACCGAATACGTCAATAGATAATCGGTCAATCAATCCCAAGTCCTCGTCATTCATTTCATTCATCTCCTCTCCCAGCTCAAATCCATCAGATCAAAAAATCAAATCATAATGTGATCATAACCAATGTATAGCACTCATAGCTTACTAAATCCTAATCCAATCCATCGTGCTTCATTTCTTTTAAGGTCATAGTCATAGTCACACAAAAGTATGTACTCGCTTGTACAAATTACATACCAATCTGTATTTGTACAGATAGACGACAGACCCTCAACTTGAGGCAAAGAACTACACACTCACCGGTAATTCTAATGTACTTACATTAGCTACAAGCTTTACGGGTCTCATGCGTTTGCCTTCGTTGCTGCTGCTATTGTCGTGACTTGGCTTACTTGAATTTAAATTGTCATAAAACAAAATCAAGATTTATTGCATTATTCAGCATAAGATTTGAATTTGAATGTTGAATGGGAAAATCAATACGAGTATCTTCTCCATATACAGATGCATTCGTTCTTCGTTCTTGTAGCCGTGCGTATAGCAACGACAAAAAATCTTGTAGGTAGGCACATCTGTAGAGCAATAAGCCGAGGGAACATGGAAATTCAATTCAAATTTATATTCATATCAGAGATTTATCTAATGACTCAAAACATTGAAGAAAGATAGTAAATCGAAAATTGAATGCGTTCCTAATTAATAGTTATCGTACCGTCGTGCAGACAGCAACTTCACTGCCAGATTGTAGTGGGCAAATAGGAGTGAGGAGTACAAAAAAAAAGTGCTTTCTGGGCAAATGTACATTTGGTAGGAATTTTTTGTGAGCCCACCTTCGTTCGTACACATCTCTGTATACTGTATATAGCTCTGCAGTGCAGCACTTGCCTCTTTCCTTTGTGAACCTTGAAGTGCTCGTGAAATATGAATAATAATTTGCTAAGTGGATGCGTGCAAATGTGTAGGTGCGTAGATATTAAAAATCAATTTGGAATTGATCAAGAGTGAGAGTAGCATTTTAGCATTTAGGCTAGGGACAAATTATACTAGTAATATCGGCAGAGATATTCAATTTGGATTTGGATTCCTCGCTGCGTACTATGCATTCATATCGTGGGAGAAGAAGCATTAGGGGTTCAGTTCAGTCTGCAGTTAAAAGCATTTGGGACGCATGTCCAATGGTCCCTTACTGTCATTTTGACGTATGTCCCAACAATCAACTTTACATCTCCGTTTATAAAATTGTAGACACCACTTTTGATACTTTTGTAAATGTGTAAAACTCCTATTTGTACTTTTTAAAAGTAATATATAACTGTTATTTACACTTTTGAAAAATTATAAAACTGGTAACGGCACTTTTCAAAAGTAGTAAAACTGGTGACTGCACTTTTCAAAAGTAGTAAAACTAGTGACTGCACTTTTCAAAAGTAGTAAAACTAGTGACTGCACTTTTCAAAAGCAGCAAAACTGGTAACGGCACTTTTCAAAAGTAGTAAAACTGGTGACTGCACTTTTCAAAAGTAGTAAAACTGGTGACTGCACTTTTCAAAAGTAGTAAAACTAGTGACTGCACTTTTCAAAAGCAGCAAAAATGGTAAATGCACTTTTCAAAAGTAGTAAAACTGGTAATTGCACTTTTCAAAAGTAGTAAAACTAGTGACTGCACTTTTCAAAAGTAGCAAAACTGGTGACTGCACTTTTCAAAAGTAGTAAAACTGGTAACTGCACTTTTCAAAAGTAGTAAAACTAGTGACTGCACTTTTCAAAAGTAGCAAAACTGGTGACTGCACTTTTCAAAAGTAG
>JAQFZC010000735.1:0-41772 GCA_034695205.1 Dicyrtoma fusca | reverse complement strand
GCAAAAGCAGTAGCTGAAATCTAGCTTGAAAATATTTGAGGATCCGCATAGGTAAATAGCAAGTAGCCCACGTAATTATGTACATACTTACAGTACACAGAGCTAATTTCCAAGTAAAAATGTTACCAAAAAACTGCTACCGGGAGAAAAGAAATAAATGATGATGATGTTATAAAAAAAATCGGGTTTTCTATTCGTACTGACTGCTTCGGGCAAGCAAAGAGTATGTATACGTGTATCTGGAGACCACATAAAATTTACTGTGGTAATAAATAATGTTCCGCTTGCTTGCATGCGTGCTACCTCAGTACAGTAGAGTAGTAGTAGTAGTAGTGTGGGATGTATAGAAAATTAACTACATCTTTAAACACTGTTGTTCCTACCCTCAAGCTTTTGCCACAAATGTCTCTAAGTAGGCAGCTAACATGCACCTACTAACACTTAACACTGTACAGGCCAAACCAAAAGGCACTCACTCCTATGCTATGGTAAAGAGCATTCTGTACTTGAGTTTCTCGTTTACAAGCAACATCATTTTGAGGAGAATTACAACCGGGTAAAAGTTACGTATGTAGGTACACGTTCTCGTGTCAAAGACAAGACCGTGGTCGTTGCAGATTCTGGATCGAGTCTATCAAGTTTACAGTCCTAAAAGCTTATGTAGAATTTCAAATACGAAGAGCCTTATGTGGCCGAATAGCAAAGAGCCGAGGAGATCATCATGGCACTACTGCACCGCACCGGTCTCATCCTGAAAAGGCTTTGTCTTGCTTTGTGTTCCCAGTGTAAAGCTTTAACATAAGTAACAGCATAAATTAGCACATAAACTCTGCAGTGAGCTCGTCACTTTCCATGGCTTTCACTGTGATACAGAGAGAGCAATTGTTGCTATCGCGAAAAAGAATCCTCAGCATGTGCCTGTCTATATCCCACAAGCTATCACGGATGGCTATATACATATATAGTGAGTATTCCATTGAGACTGGTCGGTCACTTCACTAGTCACTGGAGAATCGTAATCGTAAAACACAGGAAATCCAGTGCACACGCCACCCACAAAACAAAAACAAGCTCATCAAGCGCCTCTAAGCTTCTCCGAGTACACACCTAATGTCAAATGCTCGCTGTTCCATCCAAAAAGCTTTAAATCTACAAATCTGCATAACATTTTAATTACTAATTTAAAGCAGGCGGTTAATACAAACGCTATGCGTACTTTATAAATGTTCTGAGCTACACAAGTAGGTATCTATGAAATAGTAGTAGGTTATCTAAAATTCGAATAATAAGCAAAATATAGCTGTAGGAAGTTAGGAGAAAGGGGGGGGGGGGTTCATAGTTTAAATTTACAAGGACTGGGTCAAAGGTGAGAGTTAATCAGAGGTATAGTAACAAAGGGTGGAAAACGTTGTTAGTAGAATCATTGTATTGCTTACTGCAAGCTTTTTCATCCGACCCGTTAGCACAATCCGGCGTCCCATCGCAAACCCAAGTAAGGGGTAAACATTTTTTCGTCGTTTCCTCGATGCACGTGAATTGATCGATGGTACATGTGAAGTTACCTGGAATTCATTTCCCAATTATGATATCAATAAAGTGCGTAATTCATAGCCAATCAATTAAAACTTAATTAGGTATAATATATAATCATATAATTATGGCCTCGGCAAGCCTTATCATTTTAAGGTTAGTTTCAATCTCTGAACCAGCGCAAAAGCAGACAAGACACCCGTAGGCGGTAGCATTCATAAACCATTATGTACGTACATCAGTTACCCTTAAATTAATATCTGATTTGGATTTTTCCACAAGCGTAAACTTACCTCGACCCATTTACCTGGAAAAACGTGTGCAAATTCATAAGCCCACCTTCCAGAACGAGGCAATATCAAATTAATTTCGCAGTAACGATTTTACCCACCTTTGATGTTCAATTTCCCTATTAGCAATTAGCAGTAATTAATTTAGTGTTTGCAAGGGGAATTCTGCAGTCTGGTTGGTAAACGTTATGCGCGGTCTCTGTATTTACGAATTATTATTGTAAAGCCCATCTTGTGCAGAACTCTGCCGTTCTTAAAATACAGATCAGACAACACCCAGCAGCATCAGTCACTCAAACTGCATACAGCGGTATGCTTATAATGGCAAATCATAACCAATCCTCAATGAACATGCAATATCCAAACCGGTATAGTAATAGCAAATACATACGCCGAAATGTATATTGGTACCTTAAACAGCTTCATTTCTTAATTGCGTTCGCCCGCAGGCTTTAGTCATTTCTAACTAGATGAACTGATGAGTGGTAAGTACATAGTATAGGTATAGGCATAATTATGCCTATACCTGTCGAACTAATAATAGAGGTACACACAATTTCTCGAGTAAACCGTGATTTGAATAACGTTAAAAGTCGTCTTGCGTAAGGACCAATTGCAATATGAAATACACCCACATACAAAACTAAGTACGTAGGTACAAATTAATTATATGAATAAACTGGAAGTTTAGCGTACACATGGATGCTTAGCATGCATTGTAGTTGTGTAGTATAATTAAGAAATAATAGTACGTAATTAAACTACACGATACTGATAAATAATTCATCCCAGAGTAGGGTAGAAAGTCAAATTAAGTATGCTCCAAGGGAAACATTCTACAATTACTCATTATCTAATACTCATGATGCAAAACACCCACATCGACATCCCCATCGAAATCCCATTTTCCCGCAATCTCCTTCAGCACTGGTCTCGTCCAAATCGCGTACACAAGTAAAATGTATTTCATTCCATAGTAGCCTTATTAGATTCACAACTATGTATCCAACTTAATTAAATCAAATTAATGAAGGTAGGTACCTCTCTCTATTTCCGTAGCAACAGCAACTGCTAATTTTTAACTGAAATATATGGGTATACGAGCCTACCGACTTTTACATATTTTTGAACTTTTATACACCAGTAGGCACTAAATATAGGCCCTTCTCATCTACTACATTAAAACGTAGCTGGAGGCAAGAACCAAAATCGACAAGCCCAAATTAAATGATGCACATAAAAGTTTCTCCGTCAGAGAGATGAAACTTGTTAATTTTTACTATAAAAGTAGTAACTGTAAAAGAGACTAGTACACGGAAGTATCTAAGGACAGAATAAACTCCGTTCCTAGTAACTAGATCTACTTCAAACAGTTCTAGTTAACGTAGGTTGGCAGTCCAAGGCACTTGCAGTGACTAGCAATGATACGGAGGCTTCAGGTGTAGTAGGTAACTGGAGATGAAAATCCTGGAGCTATAAATGCGATACATATCCGAAATCTTGCACTTGCTTAAATCCTCTAAACTCAAAGCTAAACATGGGCTGTCTAAAATTTCGATACCTAGTTCTTCCAAGTGCCAGTATAATAATATGTAAACGCCAGCTTGTAAAGGAAACCGCAGTTCCACCGGCGGTGCTCCTAACAATCCAAACTTGAAGTCAAAGCTATAAATAGTTCTAAAGATTTTCACACGGCACTTCAACTACACCCCAGTTGGAGGGAAATTTTGCCCAGAGATACCAACCAAGGATAGTTAGTCATCATTTAAATTAATTTAATCATGACACATCTACTCGCAACCAGGGCAAGAGTGCTTCCGGAACCGTCACAGCAATCCAATGCAATGGATGAAATAGTTACCCTGTTGGATTAAGGCACTTTAATACAGTATGCACGTGTCGGTGACTTTCTCTACAGCAGTCTACAAAACCCAGTCAACGTTAACAGGTACCTCAGCAAATCGTACCTCTACTAAATCCTAATTTTCAAAGCAAAAATCAATTAAAGTGAATCTTCCCTCCTTAAGGCAATCCCTTGGTACATGTATGTATTAATTCAAATTAATGACGGGTTGTAGCCTAAAGGTAGATACTTTCCTTAGGTGCTATAAAATGAAATGTTAAATTAGTTTTAAGAGAAATTAATGTGCTGATAGGGATGAATAAAAACCAAAATTTAAACTAAACAAATACATATATGTATAGATATACTTTCTTACCTACACGATACCAATTATAATTATTAAGTAAACAAATTTAAAAAATTCCCAATAGTGTACAGAAAGTCAGGATGGGAAGAGACCAATAAAAACTACGGGATAATACTTTCCTAAAACATTACTAAAACTAAATCATAGGGCGTATATCCACTGCACTATACCTCCGCTATACGTATACTGTATACATATGTATTTATGCATTCAGCATTTGAGAACACAATGAATGAACTCGCATAGGTAATTTTGTTCTTGACAATGAAAATTAAATTGACTGCTGAGGTAGGTACTTGGAGACGTCAAGTGAAATGGGCTTTCAGTCCACACAGTGATGGTATGAGAATGCATGGAGGAAAGAATATTAAAATATTCCGTTGAAAGTGAAATGAAACGAAACTCAGTGAGGATTCCATTAAATTTCCGAGATAAAACGAATGCCTACAGGCTCAGGGATACAAACGTACGTATCTACGAGCATTTTATCTACAAACCTTCCGTCAACTACACGTGGCAGACAGACGTGGGTAGGGACCACCTCTACATACAACAATATTATTACTATATAACCTAAAGTAAATAGCTACGCTTCCCTTTGATATCTAACCAGGTAGATGCATTAAACATGACCATGCCAATGATTTTTGTGTGGAATTTCCGAGTGAGGACGAACTGACGAATATATACACTGGATACCCAGGCAACGAAATACCATGGAGACCTCGTTCAAGATCTAATTTTTTAAAGCACTTCCAGTTTAAATAAAGCCAAAGGCCAATCAAAGTAATGTGGCGTATATTTAAGCCTCCATCTCCTCCGTATCCTCCAACCAAGGAACACAGAATACATAGTCACAATTGAAATTCAAAGCAACAATTAATTACCCATTAGAGTTTTATAAATCCCCTACTTTTGTTCTACTCTAGTTTAATCCAGCCATCCATAAATAAGGATTCCTTCCAAAACTACAACCAAACTCCGGACCTGGACTCACTTATCTCTCTCATCCCAGCAAGCAAGTCCAGAAGATACAGCACAGTGCCAAGGGAAGGAAAGCAAGGCCTCCAAACCCACACTAACTTTCACTGTCGCTTGTTTGTGCGCAATAAAGGAGGGAAGTGTAAAGTGTAAATTAATTTTACGTAATAACAACAGCAGCAATCTCTGCCTACTTTTCCTTTCACTCACGGTCTTCTATATCTCCGTCCCTTTCTCTCTCAGCCTCTCTGCTGGGTTCAAATTTTGAATTAGAAATTCAGGACTGCGGAGCTGGAGCAGAATTTCGGAGGTAGCTTGGCTTAAATCTGACGTGGTCTGGCTTACTTTGGTACATTTTCTATTTCATACTCGTGTGAATACATTATCAATATATTAATATTAACTCCCTTGTAGGTGAGTTAGGAGACAAGCTAGATTATGACAAAGAGACATACGGCCGTTGACTCTTGGAAAATATTTTGCACATAGGTACTTAGGTATATAGTAGAGACCCTATTCTCATTATTATGTTCGAGTCTATAGATATAGGTAAGCTACTTAGGGGCCTTCAAATATGATGTCATAGAAATAGCTTTGTCGAAATGTTATTATAATCACTTCTGAATTTTTCTTCTTCTAGTACTTCAGTATGCCTTCCTAGTATTTGCCCGGCTCCTTTGCTATATTGCAAACAAGAGCGTAGCTATAGACAAATTTTAGTTTTAGTTGCCCAATATAATTATGAATGAATGAATGCACTGAATACTGCTTGTTTAGCAAATTCAAAACCAAGACGAGGAAATTTATTTGTACCTGGAAAACTTTACAACAAGCCGATCCAATTCCAATTCTAATTCCAAACCAAACCTAGGTAGGTGTATACACATGTAGGTACATAAATAAGCTAGGTATATATAATTTAGTGATTCCTTTCCTGGAATTATTATTCCATTATAAATAAAATGGAGCTAATGCGACCGGCGACGGTGGATGGATGTCGATGTTGATGTTGACGTAATGTGGAAGTCAAAGTCAAACAAGAGAGATGAGGATTGAAAAGTGAAACTTTTCCAAAGACTTTCCATACACTTTCATAACTGTTTGATCATCAGCCCATACAGAAACACGGAGAGAGAAGTTGTTCACGACGCAACACAATAAAATAAAGTCCTTACACAATAATAAAATATTCAGGATATTTCCAAGTTTTTAACAACAACAAAGGAGTTGGTTCAACATCCTCCAAGAAATCTCATGAAAATGAAATGAAATTAATGAAATGTTTTTTCTGTGCATAATAGTAAGTGGATGGTTCTTCTAACGTACGAACTCGACACATAATAAATAATAATGCACACATGGGGTAGGGAAATTGCATCTGCAATTGACAATGTAATCAAAATTTCAAAATGACAGTTGGTAAAGGTAGAATAGAGAGGTACCTAGGTTACTTTTATTATGTGACCTTCGAAATACAAACGTGTCCAGCCCAAATGTATGTCTAAATTCTTATACGCAGATTCCAACTCATTTGAGTCTACCTCCCTCAAATCCTACCTGCTTGAAGGGAAAGGATAGGGATTTGAAAGGAGGGGACTTAAAGGATTAAAAAAACATGACAATAAAATAAGCTTAGTGTAATACATTTGTCTAAATGGGATCTCTTTATCTCTTGTCAACTTACTACGACAGTTTTGTTCATCCTTGGAGTCTGGACAATCTGGACTCTCGTCACACACCCAACCCATCGGAATACAGAGGAGAGTTGAGCATGCAAAGTCATTGTCAATGCAACCATCCCTTACCAGAGTTTCTTGAAATGACAGACAGAAATTATATATAAAAATCATATGTTGCGAATCAATTTAGAATTTTCAATTTTGTGGGTCTCATTTTATATCACAAGCTTTGGTTATGATCACGTCGCCGACGTTATTATCAGCTGCGAGTGTCTATAGGTATACATAATAGCTTGAGCTTCTGCGCGCACCCTCCCTCAAAATTAGGAACAATTAAATACAGAGTTAATAGTTGACACCTTCTGCGAATACTTGTGGGTAGGTATAGGCAAAAAACCTCATTTGAGGACAGACAGCTAAATTCCAAGTCAAAACCCCGAAATTTTGAAGGTAGTAGTAATAATTATTTGATGTCCTTGGAGGTAGTTGGTACAGTTTGGACGTAGACGGCTGCTGTGGCTGTCTGGGACGGATAGAACTCACTAATGACAGTGCAGCTTAAACTTGTCCGTCCACGTTGAATGGCGAGTCATATTAGAATGAGATTGAATCAGTGAGGCTAACAATGAGCATCCAAGCATCCCGACGTAATGGCGGATGGTGAAGGTGCCAGGATGTGGCTGAAAGCATCTGGTGATGCGTTCACGTTCACAATCACATTCTTACACATGGGTTCCCTCTCCACTGCACTCCCAGCCACCATCAACTTGACTCTTTAATACTTACTTTGCGGATGATTAGTTGGTCTTCCAGTTTCCACTAAACGATATTATTATTTCCTTTGCCCTCCGTCCGATTCTATTCCAGAGAGCCAGCCACACATGGATAATGGTACATTTCATTTGGACATTCGAATTTGGATAGCCTAACTTTAGGCAATGAACCGAGACTCTAATGTAAATGGATCGGGAGACTGGTCCAGGCCACACACATGTGACGTAACAAATTTCGATCCAAACCTTGGTTTGGAAAGCCTAGAGCCTGGAGCAGTTCCCCAGCCAAATCCAAATCCAAGTGATATCTACTGGGATACTAGACTTTCTGTAATAGATAGGGACGGGAATGGGACGAGCATTATTTGGTATTCAAAGCATATGGGCTGGAGGATGGCAAAGGCTGTCCTGTCGTCATTTCGAACTACATCAAACAGACGCACCTGCCACGCAGCTAGAGCCTCCACTCTCTCACTAATATCCCCCTTAGCCTCTGTAACTACTTCACTACTTGACTGCCCCTTTTAATTTCACTGCCGGAATTCTTGTGCAGCTCTAATTTCAATTCCCTCACAAATCTTCAGCACCAACGAACCTACCTAAACACGAGTGTATCAAGATGTATTATGGACATTATGGAGCTATGTCTATAGGCATATAGGAAGTTCTAGCTGACAAATTATCTGTATTACGTCATATAGTAATCCAATGCCTAAGTGCCATGTGCTTTGTGAAGGACCTTTAAAGTGGTTTCACGTTGCTCAAAAGGATTCTACATACCGTCATTGCCCGACTAGTCATTGGAGAATAAATAGCGTTTATTATTGGCAGGGATTGTAAATTTTCAAATCATAATTATAATGGCTGGCGCTTCCAAAAAAGCGTTACAAAGAATCGTTTTTTGAGAAAATTCCTTTAAAAAAAGGATCCATTACAAATGGTTACAAAAATGGAGCTACAGTTGTATGCTTTTAAAAAAAAGTGTTTTGGGCAAGCGGAGAATTACAAAAATTTGTTACGCAAGTAGGTATCTACGATGATGCCCTGTCTACTTACAGATAGTTTTCCAGTGAGTATATATACTCAGGTAAGTTTAATTCTATCTTGTATCCCATTTAAATTCAAAGCAAGGCTGTGCCTGCTCCGTTCACTTATCACTATCCCTCTATACAATACTGCATGCCTATGTAGACCTGTCAAATAAAACAGTCAATTTATTGAGAACAGATTTTAATTAAAATATCCTTCTCCGTGGTCAAATTATTCCAGACTGGTTTCACTTTTATGACATCCTAATTAATTTTTATTAGAGCCATTTTACAGAAACATACACACACATACACACGCACTACAAACTCTCTCAAATACTATAAGATGAAATGTTAACGCTAATGCTAACGATACCGCTGGCTCTAAAGTACACATCTATCCACGAATTTATTCCAGTCATTCCAGTAAAAGGCTCAAAATACAAACCAGAGAAACATTCCATAATACAATTTGATACTTATGATCTAAATAGAGATAGGGATGCTAGTAAATGACCGGATTTTATAAGAAAGGCTCCGTGTGTGGCGGTAGGACGTGACAGCATACGGCAGTCGGCCACATGGTCATATGGTCGATGCGACAGATCAGAGGAACGAAAAGGGAACCCAGTACAGTGTGGAAGTTTGTGATTTTGTGAAAGTAAAGTAATAGCGTATTCATAGGCTACTACTTTGCTACATTAATTCTACTTCGTCGCTTCTTTCCAAAGTAGTTAATTTACAACTCAAATGGTAACTTAATAGCCAAAATAACTTAATAGTAGCAGCGAGCCAATTTGAATTCTATTAGTTAGACTTACAAGTTGTTATTTTACATTAGTAATAATTGTCGTTGCTACGAACTATAGTACGTTTGTATTTGCGCGCAGTATAAAATAAAATAATTAAAATGATATAAAATAACGAAATAATCTAAAACAAAAAAAAGACTTACTGCACATTGTTGGGTCTTCATCACTTCCATCTGCGCAGTCATTCTCACCATCACATTTCCATCGATTGGGGACACAATGATGTTTATTCTGGCATTGGAATTCAGAGTCGGAGCACTTCAGCACATCTACAATAGAACAAAAAAGATATACGGTAAGTATAATAAGTAAAGTATATGAGTGTACCATAAATACATTTGGCTGTTGCTTTACATATTTTTATACAGAATATTATGGATCCTCGAGCTAAAAAGTATTTTTCTCTCCATCCAGAATAAACAGAATTGATACAAAGCGTGTATGGCCATGAAACCCTCAAAGATTCAATTCAACTCAATGCTAAACACCGAATCAAAACACTCCACGCAAACATGACTCACTGAACACGGACAATGACGTTAGGTTGCATTAGGACATGCGGTGCGTGAATGAAAGTGTCCACACTTTCTATTTGGAAGCGGTAAAAAAAAAAGTAAAAAAGAAACTCAGATTGTGCTCGGTATAAACACAGTAGAGGGATTTCGTCAGATCCGGAAGCGTCACGCCTGCTATATAACTATAGCTCGGAATTTATGTTGACACACACATTGGTGACAAAATATTCGTACAGGTATTACACCCATCTCCACTTCTATAACTGTGAATCTTTCTTTGTGCCATAAGATCATTTGTAACGTTAATGCATTACCCAATAGGCCCCTTACGTCGCATCCAAATCCACTCTAGGATTTCGGGTAAACATTCAAAGGTCAAAAGAAAGATTCAGAGCATCCAAAGATTTCTTCAGAGGGAAATTGAGTAAAATAGCATGCCAACTCTGGGCTCTGGATGGCAACATTTTGAAATATAATTATGTTGGTCTGTCTGCGTTCCATAGAAATCCAAGAAAATTGAACAACATAATTACGTATATACTTGTAGCTAGGCAATTATTTATTTTGTGGTTGGTTATTTTTCAAAAGTTTGCAAAACTTCATTTCATTCCTCAAGAGTTCTATATGTATCACGGTAGATGCATTATATACTACCTACAAAAAGAAACACGCGGAAATACAGACCTAGCGAACCAGTCCAACTCAGCAAAGAGAAAGCAAGCAAACCGGAGAAAAATGAGAAATAGCAAAAACCGGATCCGGGAAACGATGAGCCCTGTGCAAGAAAAGTCCCTCTACATATAGCCAACCTATTATACCTATGTATCTGTAAATGATTATACAAGTAAAAAAAAAGTGCAAAGATTGCTGACGAGAGTGAAGAAAAAAGGCTGCGGCTGCTGCGCGGAGGATCAAGTGAGTAGACTGTGTAGTGCACTGACGATGAGAAGACGTGTGGGTAACCAAATTAGAGGAACATCTTACGTATCGCATCTTTCTCCTTTTATGAGCTTCAACGTGCTTTCATTTCTTTTACCTTTTCTCTCCTGCCACACAGGCAGACACTACCACGAGCTATACTATCCATGCCTTTACTTACATACACACATTTGAGCACTTTCGCTTTTTTTTCTCCTTCTTTCCTGGGCCCTGGCCTTGGTCTTTAACTCCAGGATGAAAGAGACTCCTACTCATGTACCTAAGTACACACAAAGTCCTGTGTGCTCTTGGAAAGAAATGGGTCTACTTAATGTTGTTCTCCTCCACTACAAATAGAAATTGTTCAAATAGAAGCTGATGTGCGTACTCCACTTCTAGTACTCACTATACCCAACTACCAACCCTTGGAGCTTAAGTACCTACCTATGTGCAAGATATTCCTTCTTGATAATGTAAGTAACGAAGTTCCATAAAATATATTTTTTAAGCTCCGTAGCTATGTACATACATGCAGGTAGGCACCTAGTACTACTCAAGGTAAAAGGAAGTAGGGGTACACACATCAGAGGTACATCCTTATTTGATAAGTAGCTTTTACTTTTACGCATCTCCACTCCCAAGTCCGAACTCAGGGCCGACAGACTTCTAACAAGACGAAGAAGAAGCCTTTGAGAAGATGAAAAAAGAAAATTAAATGGAAATTGAAGGAAGGATACCAAAAAGATTCTGCTCTCTTCGTCGCATTCGCAATCGCATTCGTCTTCTTTCTCTTTTGGACCCAGGCAGGGTTCATTTCCTAACCATTTGAATTATCTAAATCTAAACCTATACGGAGGTAGGTGGGTATCTGTCCTATCTGTACATTTAAAAAGTTGCTCTCTACTGGATAGATGTGGATCAACTTCTCCGGCTTTGGTTTTCATTTTTCATTTCCTCTCTGCCTCTCTCAGTAGAGAGGGAGATTTATACCCGTGCCTGTAGTATTACTATCCTTCTTTCATTTGCATTCTAAAGGAAAATTTCTATGTATGCTTTTGACTCGAATACTTGAACTTAAATCAAAAGTTATGAGAAAGCATGCATGGGGGCGCTGGTAAATAAATTGTTTGTAGGCACAGCAGTCACTTATACATATACATATTTTAAAATTAGATTTTATTCTAGGGCTACCTGCTCTGTTATAATTAGGCCCAACAACAAAACAAGCCTAGGTACTCTGACACGCACAAGTGCACGTGTACAAAAACTATTGGCATGGCTTCATGATTTGATCAAATTCTCCGAATCCAACTTCTATTAATTAAGCACAGTTTGCAAAGCTAAAAGTACAGGCAAAATCAAAGAGCGGTTAAGGACAGCTTCAATTTATCAAAGACTAAGGAAATTTGACAGTAAAGGTGGCAAACGATGAGGAACAGAGGAAGCTTTGATCTGGTTTACTTGGCTTACTACACTAAACTATATTTTTTAATTAAGTTTCACTTTCTTTTCCAGGTCTGGCCAGCTGCAGTTGCTGCTGTAGTCAATCGACCGTTACTTTTAATCAAAAACAAAACGAGATTTCCATTTCATTGTTTATGCTACAAAATCTAATTTGATCTCAGTGACAATTACCCTACTTTTGTAAATGTTGGAGAATAACAATAAAAATTAATACAAAGTACCTACAATCCCCAAAATAACTTTCCTAGCCAATAAAACACCGAATAATATCAAAGATTCGAATAGAATAAAAACTAAATTCAACAAGTGCAGAAAGTAATAAACCCTTTATCAAATAATAATATTATAAATAACCTACCTACATGAAATGCACTCCTACAAAGTATACATTCACTTTTGTTTTAGTTTCTTACTACAGCTCCCTGTACAATTTAGACCTTTACCCTTCTTCCAGTGAAGAAGTTACTTGCAGATGCTTCAAAATTTTAGTAGAGCTAAGAGTAAGTTAAAATTCTTGGGAAAGTTAGACCCAAGATGCACAAACGTAGGCAGGTACATGATGATTATACTGTCCTAAGAAACGTAGGTACTACGAATATAAAATAATATAAAATGGAAAATGAAGTATCTGTAGAGTGAATATAAAATAAAAAGTTCCTCCTATTAACAGAGAGAGAGAGAGAGAGAGAGTTTGAAATCCGAATGTGAATAAAATACATTAGAAATACAATAGAATAAGAAAAGTACAAGAGTTTTGACTAGTGTTAACTTTACTTTAGATTATACAGTTTTAGTTTAGCTTACGAATTACGATCAGTTTAGATTTAAAGTTTCCCTACAGCTTATCGTATCGTCAACTTTACTTTATGTGTTTAGTTTCACTTTTCTTATGGAACAACTTTCCCATTTTCTCTAAATCTCTGGAATACTACAGACTCCCGTGCTTGAGCATCCCATTTCAACCTACGAAATCCTCCAGCTGCAGTACCAGCCAACACGAACAAGGACACTTGCTCTACACTACCTGCGAGAACTAGTGCAGAACCAGAGAGTTACATCATTGAACAGCATAGGCATGCAAAGCTCTGCTTAGAAATGAAGTTTCACTCATGTACATAGCAAAATGCGTTGCTACGTGCATAGGCTAAGGTAAGGGGGCTTGTAGAGAACTTGTCGAAATAGTCTAGTACTAACAAGTAGATCTAAAACAGGTTATTTTACAAGATCATATATGCACGGCTCCCAAGGTATCTACATCCTACTTGTGTACAAGAAAGGCTGTATTATCTCTCTCTCAACGCCCCCACCCCCTTTCAAAATCCCAACCCAGCTCAACACTGCCTGTCTTCTGGGTGCAAGTTCAACAAAGTTTCATTTTCCCGAACAGGAAATTCGGATTGGGATTTTCAAGACTTGGTTTAATCGGGCGATAAATGTCTTGGAAAACTTTCTGTGTCAACTATAAACGATCGTCTTGACGCCATACGATCACTTCCCTTATAGCAGATTTCATTTTCATTTTCTCCTATATAGGCACATTGCTGGAGGTACGTAGACGGGAAACACCCACAATATATAGCCTCGACTATTGCAGTGCTGAACATTAAATGTTCTCTTTTAGGAAGACTGTAGGCTCCTGGCTGTAGGTTATGACGACTAGAATGCCAGTACCAGAACCAAAGGCGATGGCAGTATTACCGCATCGGTTGGATTGAGCTTTACACTGTACAAAAGTACACACTACAAATCTAGGGAAGAGAACGTAAAAGCTTTATTTAAGGAGAGGACCCGGCGTCTCAAATGTGCCTTTGTATACCCATAGTGGATATAGTGGTCAATGTTTGTATGTAGTTGGCCGTGATAACAATTTGAGCGTTCTTAATTTTCAACTTCTTGTGTTCAATTTTCCATGAACAACACAACAACCAACAACGTCTTCTTACAATGCTACTTAACAAAGAGCAAACTGCAAACTCTGCTTTTAGTTTTGAAGCTAATCCTTCCAAGTGCAACACTCAAGCAGGATGATTCTGTGACCGAATCGCGTAGCCATAATCGCGTACAGACAAAATCGCTGGAGAACAAATCTCGTGGACAAAATTAAGTGGACACGATCATTCAAGGATGAAAAATGGAATGGAAAGGGTAAGGAATAAAAAGATAGCTTCTCTTGGAAAATTGGGTTGGCCCTTAAACTTTAACTTTACATAAATATCTCTCCACACGATTCCTACTCACGTGATTCGGTCCTTACACGATTGTGTCTATGCGATTTTGGTTGCTTGATTCGGTCTCGTTCGCGAATGCAGGCCCACTGGAGAAAACTGTAATTCTCAAAAACACTTAAGGGGCTTCTTCAAAGGTTCTTACCGCTCCAATCCCATTCTGACATTCTGGGAAAGGAAACAATCGAACTATCATCGAATCATTTCAATTCTTTAGCTACTTCTTTAGCGGAATTCCCCTGTGTATGCATTTCACAAATAAATGAATACACAGAGACACCTACGTACCTACCTACATAAACATACACTAACTCGCATTTCGTTTTTATCGTGAAAAACACACAAGAAAACTAAAAACTGGATAAAAGTAGACAAAACGTCGTACACGTGCCAAAGACACCGTTAAAGTTGCACATTCCATTTCATCCAATAAGAATTACTATTTGAGTTTCCCTGACATGGCAGTCGTGTGGCAGTGGGAACGCCAGACGCAGTGCAATCCAATGGCAGCGTACATATTTATGACGAGCACATAACAACAAAAGATGATCCGACCAGAGAGTCTATGTACATGGTGTGGTATTCTGTTCCTATCCTGGTTCTCTCTCAGCCCTCAGTTGTGTCTATCAGTAATGTTGGGCTGTTCTCTTCAGCTTTGAGCTGGAAAGCTGGAACCTTTGTACAACATTTACTTTTATCTTTATTTTCATATCCGTGGCAATAGGAATAACTGGATATTATATTACCCACGCTCTTCTTAAGCCACCTCTACAGCACCATAACTTTACACAATACTTTTTCTAGACACAACGGTGCAGTCTTTCTTCCCGAGGACCAGTAGTGCAGTGGCACTGCTAACGATACGATGAGATGCGATGAGATTCGACTGCCACTGTTCTCTCAGTAATTCTTACACACACACACACGGAGGAAAGCCGACACTCATAAATTGTAACCATCTCCATTGCTTTGCTTTCCCCGTTTGGGTGAGAGCGTGTGAGCGAGCGTCCTCAAACATGCCATGTCATGAAGAAGGGAGAAAGTAACTTTCACACGCAACAAAATGCGGATACGAAATGGGAAAGGATGCAATGGATTATGGAATGCGTACCTACGGATAGAAACACCATCCAACCGAACGTAGACAAGTACCAACAAACATGAAGGATTTTCGGAGCTTCATCATCACTTTAGTCTTACCCAGTCACATTCATCTATGGATACAAGAATTAGTATTTATTTGAGCTTCTAGCACACAAGTTCTGGAGAAAACTTATGGCACCACAATGGAGAAATAGGTGAACAAAATGGGTAACCATTTTTAGTGGATATATGACCAAGTGGTTCGGTTGCCACGGATTATTTCACTACAGCATCTACATGCGTGCATACCTGCCTACATCACTTGGCTTACTTTTGCATTTGCTTTTGTTGAAGATCGGAATCATGAATAGGACGAAGAAGAATAGTACACACGAAAGGAATGACATGGGACTGGAATAGGAATGTTGACTGTCCTAGAAACTGTTTGTTCTCTTCTTCTCTGTGTTGACGGCCCTTAATCTTCCCTCGTTCCACTTTGCTATGTATACTGTAATACAATTCAAATTCAAAAATCCCCACGAGTTGCCCCATTCTACACACAATCCAATGCAACTAGGATGACCAAAGAATGATGTGAAACTAAGTCCGTATTTGTGTGCTTTAGTAAGGAAAAAACACTGTGTTTAAACTGAAAGTAAGGAATATGCAAACATTTATAAACCTACGAATTCCTAGTTTAACATTATATACAAGTAATGTAGATGTGCAGGAAGCAGAAATCATTTACGACTTGACGAACCAGCTGACTGACGACACGCTTCTTGAATTGGCCTTCGTAATTTAACAAGGCTTAATTGTTAAAACGAAAAGTTTCTACAACTCTGCATCCGATCCTACTGACTACGGCCTGGCTCTATTGATCAGTCATGATAAAGTAGGTAGCTACGATTTTTGCTTGCACTGCATGATGCAAACTTCATCAAAAGTCAAGCTGTAAAACCCTTAAAATTGGAAAACTATAAAGTTTGAAGAATACTCGTGAACACTTGAACTTCCCAGATCACTAAACACTGAATTCTGAACAAGCCAAAGTCAAGTACTTACATACGATGTAGAAGCACAGCTGGCAATGGTTCACTGAAGCAACGTTGAAAGAACAAAAGCAGCCCGTATGGCCAGAGTGGAAGGACCATTCAATTGAGCAACGAGCTAATTCGTAATTCCCAATAATAAATTCATAACGGGCAAATCACTCAACTTCAACATTTAAACTAATGAGTGATTACTAATTATTCTGTACAAATATACTCAAGTGCCTACCTAACAACTAGAAATCCTGAACTTCTCCGCTCATAATAGATGAGCACGGGAGGGGAGGGGGAGGGGGACAGGAGTTTCAGCGTTACACGTTCAAAAAATTCATCACAATTGACGCCGAAATGGTTGAAAATGGAAGGCCAGTTTAGTTTCTGAAGGCATATATTTAACAATTCAATGGCTGTCACTTCTCATCGTCAAGTCGAATCGTCACGATTACGATCATGATCACGATCTCCGGTCGAACTAGCGAACCATTATTTTCCCTCGCTTCAATTCTGAATTCCAATTTGCAAAATTTATGAAAGGGAAAATATTTGTGTAAGTTGTCTACAATTTGTGATCTTTATCGTAAAAATGTAGGAAATTGCATTACGTGCATCGTTTCCGCTCCCTTTGGTTGCCTCCATGAATAAGAAAGTATTAAAAGCATTTCAGCTGGAACTGGAGCATGGCGTGACGTGCATAAGAGCCCAGTGCAGTGTTGTGAGCCTATCATTGTCTTAAAAACTGCTGGAGATCTTTCTTGCCAGAGTTTGCAATTGACCAAAGAAGGATATTGTTGTTTAAAAAGGTACAAACTTAGTACATTTCCCCTGAAAAGACAAGGCGTTTTGCACAACTTTTAGTAACTGTACTGTTCTGGTACATTTTCAGCTGGTACACAGTTCCTATCATTTCTGGTAGGAAATTAGGGAGATAAGTTTGCTAATTGTGCCCATGTTACAACACTGCACTGTCGACTGTTCCCTTCCCCGTAAAGTAGTTGGTCGTGCTGGGAAGATGCCGTGTGGTGGTGTGAGTACTTGCAATAAATAATACTTGACAGGCCATATGGAGCTGACACAAGTGCAAACAAATTGAGCAAATTGTGAATTGTGCATTGCGATTGGGATTGCAAATTTCCCCAAAAGTCCAACCAGACATCACGACCCAAGAACATTCCCACTTGAAAACTTGGAGGAAATGGGAAAGTTAAAGTTAAGACCCCTTTCTATCCCTATGTCTACCATCAACGCGTTCAGCCTTGCAGAAGCGAGCTATCATTTAAATAAATATGCAGCCCTGCATACAAATACTGCACCATACCCTGACCATGAACGCTCATAGTTGCATACATGGCTGTATTCCTATCCAAATCCTATAGTTTAACATTTGCCATTTGAAATCATAATATTTATATTCTGCTTTTGCTTTTTCCACTTGCATAAGACAAGTTGACGAGACGAGGGAGCGAAAAGAACTCTGACCTGAATATTCGATTCCGTATTCAGTCTGCCTCTGTCTGTAGTGTCGACAGCGCAAACATAAGCTGCTTTTCCGCTATACATCCGTAGTACTGTACGTATACAAGACCAACATACTATGTATATGCCATGCATGGCCACAGGAACTGGTGTGTACATGGAGACCCAATTTTTTGCCAAAAAAACTGGAATGAAAAGTGAAACTAAAACCTAGTCGAAGCGGAGCGAAGACCAAGAACGAGACAAGTCGGGGATATAGTGATTTTGGAATGGGAATCATTGGAGAAACGGATGAAGATATAAAATGCATGCACTCTGCTATGTACATGTATAAATTACACAGATATATCAACGATAAGTTAGCATTGCCGGAAATATAAGGGAAATAAAAGTTGAGTACAGCTGATATCAGCTGAATATAGAAAAAATACGAAGGGAAAATATGAAAGGAGGCAATTGAGAATCCGATTCCAAAGCAAGGCTATGTATATGTGAATGGTACCTAAAAACTGGGACCTTCAACTAAACGTCTACCTTACAGTACAATCTACACCTAGAAGTACTTAGAACATCTTATTGTGTTTCCATGTCCTTATTTTTTCCTTCTTTCCAGTAGTATCTCCATTTTTTCAATTTTTTATTCGTACAGTGTAATAGATGAGCACGTAGTAGCTATAGTTATTTACAGTGCAGTGTAGATGTACCCACTAGTTGTATTCTAGGAGGTACAATAACATTATGTAGGTACCTAGGTTAGGTAAATGCTTTCAAGATTCACAATCATCTGCATCGCATCGGTCCATAAAATCCTTCAATCGCAGTTCCCAAACACATTTTTATCCATATTTTTTATTCTTTATTTTATTTCGGTCTCTCTCTCTCTCTCGCTCGCTCTCCATCTCCGCATTTCTATCTCAGATATTGCCTTTGTTGTTTGTGTGGATCCTACACAACTACAACTATCTCTTGTGCAGCTGCTGTCGTCAATCCTGTTGTCGTTGCGGAAGAGCAGATAACAAAAAAGACACTTTTTTGGACCACTTTCCAGAGAAATGATTGAGATTCCGAATTTCGGACGAGTTCACATTTTTATCTCTATGGATTGCCATACATTACATGTCACATTTTACCTAACAACTTTATCAAAAAACCCCAATACAAATCCTAAACCCAAAATACAAGCTACCAGTACCAGTACCAGCAGTCTCATCGTTACAGTTTGCAATTGTTTGTACGGATAGCTAGGGCTCTAGGAGTAAAAACTGTATTATGGAAGGCAGAAAGTTGGTTGGCGTTTCGTCGGGCCTGAATCTAGAGAGACGTATTATCGTAATCTAAACTAGACGTGGACGTGAAGAGCATTATATTGAGCTGGATTGCATTTATAATAATAGGATGGTATTGTTCCGTTGAAGCGTTTTAACCTACACTAGAGTAGCTACACTTTGAACAGGACACGAGTCAACAGGGAAGCAACTTGTTCAGAGAAAGTACGGCAGTAGGTAGCTGTGGAAGGGGCTGTGTAAATATAACGTCAAAGGGATTGGAAATTTTGAGTTTGTAAACAGAAAAAATAGGAGAAATTAGGATTTCTACCTCCAGCAAGTCATTCTGCACCGTTGTAAATGCAAGGCCCGTAAGTACCGTTGTTTCCACTACATTCCGGCAGTACTCTCCGGCCCTTGTTCTCTGTCTGCATTCTACATGACACATATATACGTATACGAGCATGTTCTACTTGCTGGTTTTATACCAATAAAAATACTTTTTATTGTATCTTTTCTCTCTCTTTCTCTCTCTCTCCATCTCTCCTAATGGTTAGGGACTTTAGTTTTCCCTTTATTTCGTTTTCTACGTTCTCCCACTCTCTCCTTTTTCGAAGGAACAATTTTGCAAGTTGAGCCATGGTTTTATTTTATTTTATTTTTTTTTGCAGCATTGTATTCTTTCTTAAATTGCATTTTTACCACGAGAGACAAAGTAGGTAACCTTAATCTCTACGGAAGAATAATACTTTTTTTTTGTCTGAGCTCCTTTTATTTTCCTTTCCCCTCTTACTCTTTTCCCTTTTAAAAGGTATGCCACTGGCACTGGCAGTATGGAACTGGCACAGGCACTCATGCAGGTATGTACCTAGAAACATTGAACGGATGCGAAATGCGTTTACGATTACGATTCATCCAATCACGATACAATGCCATGAACACCAACCCAACACGACATTAGGTAATACTACCGTTCCCATTGCCCATTACACCATTCCTAACATTTTTTCCATTTGTGAGTGACACATTTGTAAATGTATTCTTGGATTAAGTATCTCACCGTGTATGTGTGTGTGTGTGTAGCGCACAGCGTAATCGCAATCCATACATTATCCTTGCTGAGATACAATCATGTATTGTAATTTGAACTATTCAATTCCAGCCAGTATGGTAGGAAGTTCCAATTTTGTATTTTGAAATTGTTTTTTTGTTGTTTGTTTTCTCAAGAAAATTATACAAAAAATAAAAAAGGGAAACGAGAAATCTACTTGACAACTGACTGACTGAATGACTGTCACAAACAGACGGAATTTGAGACGTAGAAAGAAGGGGGCTAAATTGGACAAAAAAATGAAGAAATAATATGCGTGCTACGTTATGGCCGTGTCATCGTCCCGTCCGAAACTGAATGAAGCTAGGAACTGACTGCTGTATGTATGAGCAAAGTAGGAAATGTTATGCAGTATCAAATGCAATGCAAATGAAGGGAAAAAACTGTTCGTATACAGAATAATATGCGGAGAAAAAGAGTTGAAGTGAAGACAAGAGACACAACAAGGAGAGGGAAGAGGAAGACAAGACAAGATGAAAACGGAAAGAAATGGAATGAAAACATGGGAAACATGCATGGAAATAATAAAAATGCGGAGATGGAAGTGAGGCAATGAGAGGAGAACAAGATAAAAGCGAGAATAACTGGGCTAGCCTCCACTGTCTTCAGCTGACTCTACAATCATCCGTGGAGGGACTGCCAGACACACAGACAGACACACAACAAAGTACAAAGGGACAAAGAGAAAACTCATTTTGATGAAATTGCCCTTCCCTTTTGGCTTCCTATCCTCCTTTTCCCTCTTATGGATCCTATCTAGTCCAATCGCCATGGAAAGTATATTATAAAACTAAACACAACCAAATGCTAGAAACCATTCCTGACTTTCAACTTTCAAGAAAGAGGACCGACATATTATGTGCATCCCTATTATTCCCTATTCCCTATACAGATTTGCATCTGTACTCACAATTAGAGACCCTGCAAATACCATGTCTCTCAAAAACTAGCTGGATATCACGTTGTCAGGTTTTACCACATTTAAAAATGTTAACCTACTCGAAGCTGGGAAACCATGGAAAGAATGCTTTTTGAAAAGTAAAGAAGTGCTTTTTTTTCTAGAAATCAACTTTTTCAAAAAGCTCAATACTAGAAACATCATTTTTTAAAGCATTCAAAACCAGTAATTAAGACTTTCAAAAAGGTCAAAATAAGTTATTAACATTTTCAAAAAGTTGTAAAACAAGAAATTAACACTTTCAGAAAGGTCAAAACAAGAAATTACCGCTTTTAGAAAGGTCAAAACAAGAAATTAAAACTTTCAAAAAGATGTAAAACAAGAAATCAATACTTTCAAAAACGTCAGAACAACAAGAAATTAACACTTTCAAAAGATGTAAAACGAGATATAGTACCGTTTCGAAAAGGTTAATTTCGTATTTTGACACTTCTTAAAGACGTGATACCTTGTTCGAAACTTTTTGAAAACTTTTTTCCCGTTTAGTTCTACTATGCAACGCTTAGCTTCGCCGAAACAATGCCCTTTGACCTTTTAAGACATACTACTCAGTCGCACCCATATGCCAATTGACGTAATATTTGCAAGCATCATCATCTGCTACCAGAAGAATAAAGACCAGCATACTACCCGCCTCTATACCCACTACCCACCTACATACCTACGTATATTTGTAACCCTGTAGTCAACAGTTTAGTGCAGTGCAGTGACACAAAAAGGAAAAAGCAAAGAGAATTCGTACAGTTGTTGACAGTGCTGGTAAACCTAAAGCTGTCAACCGTTTTCCCTTCGTGCCTCCGAACAGAAACCACCCAAAAGTCAAGCCTAGCCAAACCAAACCCAATACTAAATTCAAGTCAACTCAACTCGGATTGAATTCAAACGTGAAGTACTGAGATATCCTTACGTCTCTTGCTCTTCCTCTCTTGTTGTTATGCGAGAAGTGCTGCTCCATGGTGCTGGTAAAGTTGCGATTGCAACCCAAAAAAAAAATAGAGACAGAAAAAAAAGATGATTTTGCCATGTCACTCCATTGACATTCAATACAATCTTATCTGTACAATGAAATGCAATCTCTGCCCTGGCCTCCCTTGGCCTGGCCTAGCAGACTAGTAGAGCTGGAAGGAAGTGGATATGTAGGGTGTTGGAGACCCAGTCACTGCAGAGATGCTTTTCATTCAATAATGTCATGACATCCCTTTCCTCTTCCCTCACTGTACTTATACAAAAGTAAATACATCAAAATCAAATCCAACACAACTACCAACCAACTTTGTCCTGCACTTTATTTCCATTTATCTCAGCATCTCGCAATGTCACGCGTCCTCCCAATTCAATACACATGCAGCAGTAGCGCCAGCACACACGACGGTGACGGAATGCCTTTACTGAAGAAGCAAAATGATCTGTACATTTTAGTAGTGTACTTTGGTGGTTCACTTTTAAAGCAAAACTCAATTTTACGTGTTGCTTCTGGGTGTTTTTGAAAAAATCCAAAACTAAAAATTTACAGTTTGCCGTTTTTGGGAGCTTTCACAACGTTTCTATTCAAAAATGCGCCTTCACATTAAATGCCGCCTTTCTACTTTGCTGCTATGTATTGCATTTAGACTAATGGGCAATCTTTGCTTTTAGCAATACACAAAGTATATGTAAGTACACAGAAAATGCCAATTTTGCTTCTTTAGTACCGAAATCAGCCATAGAAGTATCTAGCACACTACTTTCTTCCATCTCTTATGCTTTCAATGCTTCTTACAATAGAAATGTGTATAGCTCTTTCTATCCAACTATCGAGTCGACAATCGACATTGACTAACGTTCACATCTCTGGATTCGCTTTGTTTCTTAGACTAAGATTTATCTCTGTATCTATCTCTGCTCACTCTCCAATCGACTATCGAATTCCGGAAGATCGGGAAACCAAAAAGGGAAATGTACACCAAAACGGTCCTTCAAAGGGCAATACACGCTATCTGAATTTTAGTGCTCAATAATGTGCTCAAATAATATAAGCAAAGCGTCCTTCTTACGGTTTTAAGATAAAGAGAAAAGTCGTTTATAAGCTACTCAAAAAAAGCAAAGGCTCGTATTTACACATTGGAAAAGTACAAAATGTACTATGTACATCTTTTTAAGCTATTATTAAACTTGGTATTTATCTTTGAAACGTCCAAAAAAATACAGACAGTGTTTTCTGCTTTTGAATAAGCTCTCACGTAGTCTGCATTGCGATTAAAATAAATTGCAAAATAGGTTTAGCTTTTGTATGCTCCAAACTGTCGGGAGCGACATAACTTTTTCAGTTGAGCTTTAGTTGTTGGATTGGTGGAGAGGAATTTACATGATACACATGAATTTAAAATTGACGGACGAAGGATGAAATGAAGTAAACATTCAAATGGGACATGGGATGCTAGGAAGAGAAGTATAGGTATGCGGAATGTAGAAGCAGCGATTTCCCCCCTCTATGTAGTGGCTTAATCTAGAAAACTTTTCAAATAGAAAATGCATTAACTCAAATGGGTCGGGTCATTAATATGCGCACTATGAATTGCAAATGTAGACATTTTTTTTGCAAAAGGAGACGAGCGAACAGGAAAGGGGCTGGTGGGTTGGTGGCTTTGGGTTTTGGCTCTCCTGGCTGAATTTGAAATTTGAATACGAAATATCTCTCACCGTGCCCATTCCATGTCTTCCCTCCACTTCAGCCCCACATCCAACATCACCATCACCAGACCGCGCTCAAAAACGATAAACGAATTTTAAAAGGCTAAATTCAAATACTTTGCGAATATATAATATGCGACAGATACGCTACACTGGCACTCATGCTGTGGCTCCACTAGTATTAAGCTAGTGGAGCCTCATAGACAGAAAATAGCAAAGTGCAGGAGCATATCTAGAAATACACTTGTGTGTAGGCAAGGGGAACATTTTGAGCGTATTGCATGTGTGAATTTTAAGTAATCTAAAACACATCTATTCTTGCAAAAAACGTTTAGAATAAATTAAAACATTTTTCAAAAATTATGCACTAGGCCTACACAGTCAACGACTGGCTACGCCACTGGCAAATGGTAAACGGGAAACTGACGAGACTGACGTGACGTGCAGATATGTGATACCACATCAAAACTTTACTTTGGCATTTTCCATTCCCTTTGCATGTGGCTTCTGGTAACTGCACTGGAAATGGCAAATAAAAAATGTCCATCCTTTGCATGCATAAAAAATCTAGTCAAGCTGAATTTGAAGTAGGACAAAATTTTTATAGGACTAACTCAGATTGTCATTTTCTCTTTTAGTTTTGACTTCCACTTTTCCCAATCGGAATACCCACTGTATTATCATGGAGTGCGCAGCATAGGGAAGGATATGTACGTTACATGTATACGCCTTGAGGAAGAAAAATTTGGAAAGTCTTTTTTCCTCAAAGTTTTAACTGGATTTCACAAGTTGGAAAAAAATGTGAGTGATGGGGAAGCAAGGCTGTGTGGAGTGTGGAGAGTCGAGAAGAAATGATGACATGGGGCATATCATGAACTTTGTCTAATCACTCGTCGTCAACTTTCATATTGAGATTGAACAACTGCGTTTTATTTTCTTCCACCAGCAGTAATGCCAAATAGAGGAATGGCGCTCAAATCCTACTACTTTCATATGGCACCCAATATATTTAAGGGCCCTGCAAATATGGCTTGGCAGATGAAGCTTTTTTCCAAAATTTTGGTATTTTATCTTGGCCTTTTTTGCTAAGACTTACCCTAACCAAACTATGTAGTATGGCGTCATATTTGCAAGCCCCTTTTCCTAGTTAGTACATTACATAGGTATATTGTAGCATCCAGTTTATGCATGTATAGCTCTTCCGTATAATATGACAGCATAAAAGTAGAATCTGTTCCACCCACTCTGGCTTTGTAATTGTGTGCAGAAAGAGTCAAACTCATTGATCCTGTACATCAATCACGCTCACTTTTATCCTGAGATTTTTATACGGAAGTTGCTAAGTACCTAAAAGACACGGATATACACGCGTACCTAGCTCACATATTCAAGTATGTACGTCACACTAATAAACTATAGCTATACAAAATCTAGCTTGCGTTTTTCATAAAATTTGATGTACACTTCTACGATGATGATAATGCCGCTACTGATAACTTGAAGGATTTGCCTTACGCGATTCCCTTCAAGTTATCCCATACTTGGCCCTATAACTTATAAAAAAAACCTACAGCAATAATCTCGAGTGCATTTATACTGCGTAAACATACTGGAGTACACAGGGATACCGTCAATTTCCAATTGTATACATATTTTCTCAATAATCAAACTTTTTCTCGACAATTCCATTTTAAACCACATCACAGTTTTGCCTGAAAACTTTTAAATTATTATTGAATTTTGCAAACTTCAGTACGGTTGACTAAGCGGAGGTTTGTAGTATTTCTGCCTATATGCTTCCACTTCGAGTGTTGATACTGGAAAAGACTGATACCCTCTGAAAGCAGAGAAGGCAGAATTGATGTTGATAGTGCTGTGCTGTAGACTGCGACTGTAGACTGTAGACGGCAGAGGATGATAATAATATATTATGACAGGATGAATCTCTGACGACTGACTCTCCGACTAGTTGCTGATAGGAGATGAACATCATATGCAGCGGCTGAACATTTTTGTGAAGAAGCTCGTCTTAAATTTGCACGTAATAATACACCTACCTACCATACATTATATACCCATGTATCGATCTATCTATCCCTGCACCCGATGATGGGTAGAATATGTAGATGGTCTGTCAATTTACAATTTCATTGCGTCTTTCGTAGGTCTTACACAGTGGCGTTACGAGAAATAATTTTGGTGTAGGCCAAAAATAGTAAGGCGGAATTTGAAAATTGAATCTTTTTGCAAAGTAACTGTTTCTGAATGTGAATTGTGTTTGGAAATCTTAAAGATGTGCCACATTTTAACTAATTTTTAAAAACCTGAATTGCATAGGTAAACTAAATCTTACAATTTCTGACGAAGGTCATTGCCTACTTGGCTCACTGCTCATTACGCTTCTGCATACTGGTATACTCCATTCTGGTCGTTGCACAATATTTTATGATTAGATAGAATATTGTGCAAACGTTGCAAATGAGGAAAAATGTGGATTGCGGAAGTTTGATCTGAAGTAATGTTATGCGGTGGTCAAGTGACGACAGCGATAGGAGACAAGTCAAAAGTCATATTAAGTTGGCTCTGTCGTTAAGCAGCTCATTACAGTAGCTGGTTATCAGCCCACTGAATATGAGGGTAGGGAAAAAGCTCCCATCCTGAACATCCCATTTATAAAATTTATGAGGCTAAGCAAACTGTAATGGTTCTAAAATCACGATTAGATGTGTAATTGATTATCAATAAACACTAATATCAATTTTCACACTCAATACTTTTAGAATAGCCTTAGCTATGATTCTGGAATTACTCTCCATCCACGGAGCAGAGTATTACACTATTTAAAATGACTGCGAGATAAGAAAAGAAGTAAGAGTGAAGAGGGAATTACCTATATGAAGTGAAATTGTGAAACCTTTTAATTTTATGCTTTTACTGGCTCAAATCAATGACTTTTGCCATTTCAGTTCCATTCAATTCAATTGACTTTCAACATTTTCAACAAAACCACGTAGGACTGCCTAGTGAGAAAGATAATGAGGGTTCGTAACGTAAATGGCATTCCTATGTAGGTAGGTAGGTATATGTATAAGTAATTACATTACACATTACAAAAATCCTGTTTAGTATGCACAAGATGTGGAGGGCAAAAGCACAAATTGCTAAAAGTAAAAGTGGACCTTTTTTTAGAATCGGATCAACAGTACTGAAACCGGGTAGGTAAATGATTATAGCCCAAACTATAAATTGCGGCCATTACACTTCCTGTAACGTAACGAGCAGTATATGAAGGAATATTTGTGATTTTCATCTCCTCCAACTTTTTCCTATAAAATATTTGACCTATCAAAAGGTCATATCTCTTAGGACTGAGGAGGAGAGACACATACAGTACATAGGAAAAGTTGACAGAGAAACACCTTCCTTTCCTTTCCAACTCGACTAAGGTTTCAAGTGAAAGTATGTAGTAATGTGAGGCTGGCTTGGCATTAGCATGGCAGGGCATATGGCATCGTTGTGAAGGCCGTCACCAATATCCTGATAGGATTTGGAACGGAAACTGGAGTTCGGATTGACGACAAGAGTCGAGTCAAGAGTGTCATTGTCGTAAGGAAAAATGTGACGGTTCTAGTTGAGCTCTATTTTTGCCATACATGTAAGTAGGTATGCACATGAACGTGTCCCAAACTTCATCCTGGCGTTGCCTGTCTTGTTGTGCATCTGGATTTCCCTTTTTCCGATATACTAAAATCACCTCCTATAAAGGGCGGCAGCATAGCCGTCCAGTATTTGAAATGATGAAATAGTTAAGAGTTTCCATTCGCACGCACTTCTTAATGGGTTCCTAGTTCTATATAGTTTTATTACTATTGCTATTAGAACTCGGCTGGCATGGCATGGCATGAGCCTCCTATGCTATCACCATGTGAGATGTGATGTGAGTGGAGAGTGAAAGGCGAAAGTATTCGGGAGTATTGAGAGTACCTTGGCCAAATCCAATAAAATACACATGCTTCTTCAAGCCAAGCCAATTCAATCCACTGACTGCACTAGTGCCATGACGAGGCAGAGAGTACTGATCTCATACTTGTACTTCTGGTCCAGGTCCAGATCGTAAGAGCTACTAGCAAACAGTCAGCCAGACTGGCAGTCAAGTCATTCGAATCTCAATCCATTCCGATCCATTGTACCTCACGGATGTAGGGGGCTATCTACATAGGTGGGTAGGCACGTATGTAATACACACACACACAGCTGTGAGGAAATGAAAGGGGCTTTCAAATGTAAAGTCAGCCAACTTTAGTTGGAAAAAAGACTTATATTTTAAGTATATCGGCGACAAAAGTTTTGCAAATACGTAGTAACTGAAAAGCTCCTATGAAGTGAAAGCTGTTGTATTCCAAGTTCTCACTTTTACTTTCTCTTTATGTAAGGTGCTGGAGGAAAGTTGTGTCTTTGTATGTACCATCAACATAGAAATCAAAATCAAACTCACAATCACAATGAAGACCATGACCGTACAGATCCTCACACTTGCCCATTTACCACCTTTTTTATGTTCCTTTTCTACCCTTTTCACTCCCTCTCAGAGTCCTGGAACTCCCCAGTTGGAAAGCTCACTCGTCTCCTTCAATTCAATCCAATTAAATCCAATGTGGAAAGCTCTAATTCAAATCCTCTCTAAATCTTACCTTGTGTGCTGTCTGCTACAATAATGCCAATGCCAGCCAAGCCATGCCGGCCAAAGTCAAATGCAACAACGTCAATGTGAGTGAGCACCAGAATTTAATACAAAAAGCTACAAAATTGAGAATGGAACCAGGCGAGTACATGGGAGCAGGAGAATTTAAGGACCACTTATTATTTGTGAGTGTATCTCTATTGCTCTTTTTACGATTACGATTTTAGTAAGTCATTTTAAGGGGAGCAAGGCGTGTGAGGACTATAATTTCCTTGTCAATAGGGACAGACATCTGAGACCGTTATTAACATACAACTTTGTCTACTCTGACTATAGCATTAGCATCGTTATCAGTGTGGCATTTGCAAGCCATCTTTGTTACTTTCAATTTGGGTCCCTAAAAGCTAGTTATTTACTTTTCAACCTTTAAATTTGAAATCGAATCGAAAGTCGGCTTGATTAAGTTAGCTCCGCTTACTTAGGTACTTATTTTATAGCTTGGCTTATGTATATCTGAAGGACAGTGGCAGCACACTCGGCTGTACTGAATGACGGGGAAGTAGAATGAAGATCCCAAGAAGCCTGGGATCTGGACCAAAAATAAATTTCAATTTTACTTGACTCCCATTATATCTGTGCATATACATACTTGCAGCATTTATACAGAGTGGGTATGCCAAGTCATGATGCCGTGCGGTAGGCTTTTTATGGACCCAGCTATCTAATTCCTTCTGCAAAGAAAAAACCAAATAGAAGCTCCGCTATTCGAACAAGATAAACTTTTACACAAGTTTTATGTTCTCATTACACAGCACAGTACAGTCTCATCTTGAGAGTAAAAGAGTGCACTGCAGCTATGTATGTACCCACATGAAAATTTTGGTAGCTGTTGGCTATGCTATATATCTGTATTAAGTAATATACTATGTACCACTAGAGCTCAAATTAAAATGTGCCCACAAGACATTTGCTTTTTCTAGCTCACTAGTTAAATTGTAATCTAAAACTTTATGTCTCTGTACATCTACGTGGTTAAACTGTATCCCTACTTCCTTATACGAGTAGGTAAGTTGATTGTAACCCATCCACCATTCCTTATTAATAAGCATTAGGCAAACACGAAAAAAGGACAAAATTGATAAAATGTACAAGAATTTAAAATAATAGCGTATTATCAACGGGTAGTCCAATACAGTGCTACTTTGCATTAGAAAAGATATGCAAAGAGAGAGAGAAACGCCAGCCTTGGCGCAAATGTATATTTAACTAGTATTTTTTAACCAAGTTTTAATACTCTAAAAAAGTATTAGCTTTCATGTTTTTAGAGATAGCTCCCAGGTTTAACGTCATGGTATTATGTCTCTATACCCGGGCAAATACGCCCTGAAAATGCAAAATGTAGAGCTCAAGTTGGACAAAATTGGTTCGTCAAAATAAATGAGTTTCATTTTCATCATCCTTATCATTATAAACTTAACAAGTTGAAAAATCGTAAGTAAGGGGAGCCTCAAGCTAGCTTGATTCAAATCTGAATCTACAGATACTAAAACTGCCAAGGATAAAAAAACTCTTTTACAGACTAACTCTCTAACAGATAAACTCGTTTATTATATACATCCTTCATTACAGTACTATACAGTCACAGTCTAAAATTCACTTTATTCATTATACTATCCACCTACGTACTTTTATGTGGCATATAAAAGGTTCCAACTTAAATGAAAATGAAACAGTTGGAATTTAGAATAGAAGCAAAAAAAGTTTTTCAAAATATAAGAACTCCTCGCCCACATTTCCCGCCTCACTGCATAGAAAGAGAAATTAGAAAAAAAGAGACCGAGAAAGCTTTAAAGAGTATTAAAAAGACTTTTGGCTGCATAAATTTGTGCTCATAAGCTTCCCTTTCTTTTTCAAAATTCAAAAAAAAAGTTTGATATCACTGGATTTTGATTCTTTTCTGTATCCATGAAGCCAGACTAACTAGAGACACTGGAAGTGATGGGACAATGCAATGCTTTGGTTTCTGTGAAGGAGGACCTTGAATGCTTATATTGAAACCATTAAAATGTAACGGAAGGACTTGTTCGGGGATAAAACTAAAGAAAATAACGGAGTGTGTACGAACCTTCGAGAATCCTTGGGTCAATAAGACTCCCAGAGTGAACGGGGAAAGTGTGAAAATCCTCATGAGAAGCGAAGTACGGGGGTGTATTTGGATTGGGATTGGGATTCGGTGAAGCTACGGCTTTCACAAAAATACACCTCTGCTGTCCAAATCCCAACAAACCAACAAGAAGGAATTGTAACAAAATCACGAGTTGTAACATGATGCGATGTGGATTCCGGTTGAACGGTTCAGTCCACTGGGAATGACACGATAAATGTCACACTCTATTCTACTTTACGCAGACTAAAATAAATATATGTACGGATTCCAAAGTACACAGACAAAAAAGTAAAACTCAACTTTCTCTCCACTGTCTATACAACCAGTTCTACAATTTTAGTTTGTCTCCTCTGCTTCCTTGAATTAACACTGCAAGTCCAACTAAAACGTTACAGCAGTCTTGACTGCCCCATCAAATCAACTCACTGGTGACTTCAGAATTTCAGTATTTCAGTATTTTATTATTGGGCAAATGTTATGGGAGTGAGTGGTGCTGATCGTTCACGTAATGTCGAATCTGTTCAAAGAAGTTTATGATTATTTATTTATTTTCTATTTGGACCAAAGAGCAGGGGAGCTCTCGTCGGCTCTGGGCAATAGTGACGGAAGTACCTACAAGTAGTGTTGTTGACACAGAATTCAAGATCAAACTGATGGACAATCAAAGCACTACAGTTCAGATATAAATCCAAACCAAGCCAATCCAAATTCTACAAGAGCACAAATTTTATATATGTAGGTATAAGTCCGTAAGTAATCCGCCTAAGAAATTGCGTCACATACAGACACAGATGAAAGAGATAGGGTGGTACTCTCTATATGGGGTCCCTATAGCATTCTTCAACTAAACTTCGCAGTACAACACAACAGTGCAGTTCAGTGTAACAGGTACAGTATACTTTGGGGTCTCGCAAACATTACGTCTCAGCATTAAGGCTCTGGCAAATATTTCAATTTGAAACACGAAACGAACAAAAAAATGACGAACTGGCGTTCTCTCAAAATGCAAAAGATTGCATTTACTTTTAATAATAATTTTAATTTACTTAATAATTGGGAGACCTCGTCGCCGCTTCTGTTGGGACTGCGCTGCAATCAATTAATAGATCGCTATTACAACTCTCTGTGGTCCCTGTAGAAGACGAGCTCATCGAGATTGAGACTGATGCGCAATAAAATAATTAACAAAGGGAATCAACTTGACTGTCTTCAGCTCCTGAGATGAAGCAGAAAGTGTATACCTTCCTACGTGTAATAACTAATTCTACTCAAGTCTTAATATGACTATGTAAATTGAAGAGATGGGGGAATTCATACAATTCAAATTTTCCACAACTGAACGGTTGGCTCCTTTGTCTACTCTGCCCTGTTGTTATTGTTATTATTGTTGAAATGGGAACTTGAGCGTCTATAGATGGGTACTTTGAAAAGGAGGTAATAATGCGAGAGGGGAATAGATTTTGTTTTTGTTTTCAATGTCTACCTTGTCTCTCTCTATCTACACATCTTTTTGTGGCACGGCTGATCGGCTGACTAATTAGCGTAACAGGAGAAGACAGCAAGAGTTCCCTCACGGTTTCATTAATAATCCTCAATTAATGAGTTACACTGTCGACTGTCCTGGAATGAAATTAAAATTACTAATTCCTTCCATCTCCTTCCCTCCGTCGACACACATAAACACACACAGAGACGTACTAGGTAAACAAATATAGCCTCTTCTCACACTGGGAAAGACATGGTGGTAGTTAGTGGCTTTTTTAAATGGCTTACAGACTGTTAGGGTGTCTAACAAAAGTTTTACATTGAGGTCGAACCACGATTTCCATAGCTAGATTTGAAAACGTGCTGTTTTAACAAACATTTTTAAGGCTATTTGAACTAGGCTACGTCTTTGACAGCTGCCAAAAGTAAATTTTAAAACCCTGATTTTCGAAAACCTGTGTTCTGTAAGAATTAATTCTAAAAACACATTTACGAGCGATCGTCCTATTTTAAAAGGGGGTTTCTGAAGCTCTTTAATTTAGAAAACACATTGTTTTTTACAAAATACGTCAATTTGGAAAATACTTATAGAAAATGTGCTGTATTTCCTTTTCTACTGTGAAATTTCTGGCTTCTTGTGCTGGCAATCTGTACTTTGCCTGTACCTGGAACTGGCTACACTATTCTGATTCCCAATGCATGAAAACAATTTGTTGGCGGACTCACTTTTGCTTTCTACATCATATACTTAAAGCAAAAGCGACCCAATAGTCGTAAGTTTTTGCAAAAGCAGCAAAATCATTACGTCTCGCTTGGATTTAGATTGTGCTAAGCATCGTGTTTACATAGAAAGTAAACTGCTGACGCTGAAGATCCTGATGGAATCCTATCTACTGTTCTGTCGCTTCTACATTTTTTGCCTTCTTATACATCAGTATCTCAAGTTTAGCTCTGCTATTTATGGTCAGTGCATTGTACAGTGTATACGTACCTAGCAGAGAGCAATCTCTTAAAATATACACAGTACAGTGCAAAGTTTATCAGGACAGACACGGGTGGGACTCTAGATACAAGGATACATATGCTGTGACTGTCACTATGCTGGGATATGACAGTATGTATTTACTCGTTGTTTGTTGACAGGTCACTAAAGGTGAGTCCAGTCAATAGTTCAGAGTGAGTTCACAGAGTTAAAACGTCGGTCAGTGTTCCATATATTTACTTTGAATCAACATTTGCAATCACACTTTCAGATGTTTTCGCATGCGAGGTTCACACGGTAGGAATGTGTACGCAGTAATAATAACTTTACTATTATTATATACTGCAGAAAGTAATTGCGTTCTTTGTAGATTTTTTTGGCGTATTACATTTTTTAAATGTAGTCCACAGCATACATATAATTTGTCTTACACAACTGTCAACGAAACGGCAGCGACCAAATTTAAAATTGAATGCACACACGCACTAGGTTCGTGACGATCACATTAGTTGTGCGATTACAATTATAAAATTACGATTCAGAGGGGATTGCCAATTCCCACTACGCAATTAAAGCTGCTCAGTAGTGTCAGTAATTCATTGTCTATAAATTAAAATGGACTCTTGTTTTTTTTATCTCGTATCCTATTTCCTTTATTTTTTTTTCGTTATTTAACCCCCAAAAGGTTAGACGGCTCACACATGCTTGGCACACTTTCACGAAATGCGAAGAACAAGGAAAAAGAATTGCTGTCGGCAGGCCGCCGACGTCGGGTCCTGAGAATAAGACTTCACAGTAAATGTTTTGTGAACATGTGAAATATTTTTTGTTGTTGAAAGTTGAAACTCTAGTAGGCACCTACCGTCTCCCGTGCTGGCTCTGGTACTGTGGAGTGTGGAGAGAAAACATAAAGGGGAAGAGACAAGGATTTATCTGTTCGACTGTCTGTGCTTCTACTTCTGTTTCGTTGCTGTGAGATAAGCTGTACTGCATGTATATTGGGGTTGACAGAGAGAGCGGCTAAGATGATCGTGGATTTCTTAGTTACCCACCCCCCAAAATATCCGCAGAGATGTTATAAAGAAAAGCTTGGAGAATATTTGGATGATGATATTATCAAGTAGGAAGTTTGTCGTTTGAAAGTTGGGATGAAAGAAGATCTGTGTTCGTATCCGTCCGAGTGAAACTCGTCCCAAAACACCACTAAAGCTCAACTGAAGCCGAGCAGTCAGAAAAGGCAAAGACGAGCCAGAAGAGAAAAGGAAAAGGAAGACAGGCAGGCGAAGTAGGAAACTATTTTGAGTATAGCACGGGCTCTGCCTCATCTGTACGCTATAGTATGTAGAAAGTAGAAAGTGTGGACTAGGCAATCTCTCTCTCTCTCAACTTAACTTGCCCGGTGTTCCCGTTCCGACGAAACTCCGATCCGAATCTTCTCTCTCACTCGGCATTATGTATTCGCGGTCGTGGTCGGAACTTTAGGCAGTGGAATGGCAATGGCAATGGAATGGAATGTAACGGAAGACCATTGGGAGCGTCCAAATCTAACTTCAATCAACTTGGGTTACGGAAATTTCTCAAAAAGCATAGTACCACAAAAAAATGCCAAATACGGTTGCTAACTTTTTAAACAAATCGTACGTTCAAAAAGCGTCCAAACAACAATTAATTAATTTTCAAAATGATTCTAAGCACGTGACGAACGCTCTCAAAACGTGTTATATATTCTAAACAGGGTTTTTTCAGAAGGAAGAAGGTCATAAATGGGCTGCCCCATGGGCCCAAACCATCCCACCACCAGAACCAGCATAGTATCAGCAGACCCAAGAAACCAAGGCAAGCCAAGGCGCAGCTCACTTAGATACTCCAATGTAGGTACAACTGTACAGTACTGTACTGTGCTGTGCTTAACTCAACTGACTGATCTGTACTGTGTGCAACGTGGATACTTTCACTTTTATCTATATTTGCTCTGTATTATGGCAGGCAGACTATGGCCGTGGGTACAGGCGTAAGGGAGCTCCACATGAACTGATCTGATTGTCAGAGGGAGGGAAGGAGCTCACATTTAGCTATACAATCCCGTCCAAAGTCTTTTGTACTATCTATGCACCTATTGGTGTGTATAGGACATTTTCTTTTTTGGCATGTCCTGCATTTCCTACAGAGACTCCAGACACGCCACGACTGAAAGCAAAATGAGTGAGTCGTCAGTAATGTATTTAACTTGCGCCACTTGCTTTCTCTCTGAGCTTCAATTCCTCATCACTGACTGTAAAAAGGACCGCGGATACAAGTGGAATATCTAAAGTCCACCAGGAACCATGTGTAGACATCTACATAGGGTCCTTTTGAATGTAAACGGGAAGAATTTCGAAAAAATAATTTGCATAATCACATACTCATATATTTTTTTAATTGTGTTAGCCTTGCTTCCAAAGCCCTAATTGTAGGAATAAAAGTAGAAACTAGCTCATAAAATTTTATTAACCATTACTACTCATATTAACTCAGAACTAGGAACAATGGGCATGGATGTATTGATACCTACACTGCACTATAATGACTTTGATAATTACATGACGAGATTCACCCTTGAAATTGCATCATGAAATTGAGATGCATTTCGTGACGATTAAAATTCTAAATATTCTCGCTGTGCGAAAGTACCATGTCATTATCTTTCATGCAAGAATGTAAGATAGCACCCAGCTATACGTATAGTCAGTATTATTTTATTACACAGATGCTCGTATGCATCCATAAATAATGCCACCACAGATAAAACGCGATGCAACAGACGTGGAAATTGCAAACCAAGCTATAATTAACCCTAGGAATGAAACAAAGGGTGAAATGGAAAACAGAGGTACCTAACTCGGTATATCCAATTATTTCTATACATGTATCAGTGCATGTAAGAATTCTTGTATATTCTTGTAAGTTCATCAAACTTGTAAATTACAGGTTGACGAACGAGCGAATGAATTAATAACGAATGCCAGACACGCTATCCAACTCACGACCAGTGTGCTCAAGACTGCCTTAACCTTGCAGAATCGAAATCAAATACAAACGGTGGTCTAAAGAGCCGCAAACAAATACCTGTTGTGTCTGTCAGTGCAGTGTTTATGTCCAATGTATCTATTCTACCTCCACGTTTCTCATCTCAGGTGCTTCTGGCCTGCTGTGTTCACGTCCTGCCCCGCCCACTCATTATTACCCTTCAAACCGCAACTCTAGAGCCTACAAGAGCGTCTAGACAGCTTATTCTGCATTTTTGAAAGAAACCACATGTAATATATAGGTACCCATCTACTTATGCATTACCGACTCTGAATTCGCAATTGACATCGGCGATTTCAGATTTAGATATTCAGACCTAACTAGTAATTACCTCATCAAATATTTTTGAAATATGCACCTCCGGAGAAAAAAGTAAACAAAGATGCAGATAGAGCAACCAACTCCACAAGAACGACGCAGAAAAACTGGAATTTTATATCACGCCATACACGCCTAATGTCTGTCGAAACAGTCATGCATCTTTCATCACAATCCCAATCTAAATTCCAACCAAAACATTACCTCTCAATCAAGGTCAACCATCATTACTGGCAGTAATAATATGTAGCAATTCTATGATTATTTCGTATGTTTTCCGTAAATGATAAGTCTCTTCTGATAAGGGCGGAAAGTACTTGGAACAGAAAGCAAAACTGCGACTAAAATGTCCTTGGTAAGTGCAGCTATGTAGGATGATTACTACATTAAAAAATGGAAATAATTGAATTAATTTTTTCCCCCACCATGTTTTTAATGTGTTCAAAAATAGAGAGACTTTGTCCTCTCCGCAGCACACAGTTGTTGCTGTTAAAGAGGAATATAAATGTGTAGCCTTTGTACGAGAAATTGTATGCCCATCGTATGTTAGGCAGCGTTATATTATAGTGACTAGAAAGTCGACGTCGACAATTAAGAATATGGTATTCACGCGAGAGAAAAGAAGGAAAAAAAAGAGAAATTATCAAGGGAATCATAAAATGTCCGGGTATTTCCTGTTTACCATGGCGAGACACTCCCTCGCCCGCCTTCCTTCGCCTCTAAACTTTCTGATTCTGACAAGGATATTCTCATCAACAAAATTACCAATTAACCGACGCAAGGAATAGAATACTTAGCAGAGCATAGAATAGACGGAGCAAGCTGTCTTTAATTATAATTACCTACTCTAAAGAGTAAAAAGACAAGGCGCCACTGAGCGTTTTTCAAATGTCAGAGTGTACGAATTCTCGCTTCCTGTAATTACTGGGAATTTGTAAAATGTAAAGTAAGAGATAGAATTCCTAGATAGAAAGGCCCTATAGTTACATAATAAAATGTTTCATGATTATAATTACATTTATGCATCAAGTCCCATACATAGGCACCTCCAACGTTTTTTGCAAGAACTAAACTGTAGTATCTTATGTATATATCCAACTTTTTCGCTTTTTAAAAAGTAGAACATATCCTATTCAACTGTTTTTTGGAAGATGCAAAATGTATGTCGTATTTGCATCCTTTTGAAAAGGTACCGTTAAATATTTTTCGAGAGGTACAGAATTTCATATTCCAATGTTTTTTAAGAATGTGTCTATAAAACATGCTTTAAATAATCAAGTAGCATAGGAAAACTGTGGTCCGTAAAGTATGCACGGTAGGCATTTACATACATGAAGATAGGAAAAGACGTGTCTACAGTCAATTTCTCAAAAAAAAGTTTCAATGAAAAAACTCGGGAAAATATTATTCTATATGCTAAATGTTCAATGAGCACCCAGTGCCTATGAAAGAATGAGAAAGTATTCAGGAAAGCGAGGAAATGAATTCAAATTCAAAACGATTCGACTCCATACACATGGCATTATGCATTGCCAGTTGCCGGTTGCCTATTTTTCTCACACTTAGTTATAGAGCCACTACACTACAAACAGTTCACTCTGCTAGGACTACATACGTATATGTCGGAGGCTATAAGGGTTTTAGTCCACAAGCGTGATTTTTCCCCATCCATTTGCAGTCCACAATCTTTCGCTCACATAAAACTATCTTTTTGTTAAGTAATGAGATTGCTATGGTTATTTTGACCCCACGGAAAGAGATACGATTTTGTTATTACTTTATGAGTTGTACTAAATGTAGTCAACAACTCTGTGTAGAACTACTGTGCAAGTGTAGTGGTTCTTTATTATTCTAAATAATTTATTAAATTCACAATTATATTCAATGCAAATTGGCGATAGGCCTATAAGGCGTAGCCCACGGCACCAGGGCCTAAAAACCCTTGTAGCTTCTGACATATACGATCACAGGAAATAACACACTGAAGCTCACCCATTTTTGGCAATGCTAGTAAATCCCTTGAATATTTCATGATCCTCCACCGATTACAAAACCGCTAAGTTCTCACAGACGGAACAGAGACTGCCATAGCTATAGTCATTGCCTCGGTATCTCGCTCGACGCCACGTAATGCATGGCGAGTGCCAACACTAACTTTGGCATGTGCTTTTCAAAGACCACTTCTGGTATCTGACATCGAGAGCTTCTCTACCTGCCTCTTTAGCTTAACTGAGAGCATATACAACTTTTATTAAAGCACCGTAAGTTTCTTATTAGTCACACGGAGGGGCTTCATAATGACTAGCGATGAATCTGGTAATTTCGAATGGTTATAAAAAATATAGAGAACATTTTAAAAATGTGCTTTCATTCAAGCTGAAGTTTCAAGCAGGCCAGCGTTTTACAGGTACGAATGTTTTAGACAACGATTTTTATGGTTTGAATTTAATAAAAAATGCTTCGCCTCGTTGATTTTTGCCTTTACAATTTCTTGTATCCTAACCAGACATGTACGGTAGTAACGTTTTCAGGATTTCATGTAATATCAGAGTTCAACTTAAGGAAAGAGGAGCGGAAGAAAGATTAAATTTATTCCTGGCGCCTTAGCCTTAGCCATATTTTGTACCAGTGCAATGCAATAGAATAGCCGCCACACAACTTTATCTGCAAACTGACGACGTAGATCCGATCGAACTTGTGCGGATCGGTATCGGCTCACTAGGGTAGCAAAGAAACTATACAGACACACTGTCATGGGTAAGCTTCTTATGTTTTATTTCCAATCCCTTCGATTCCGATGGAATGGAATATTATGGTATCATGATCACGAGTGAGGATCATGAATAAAAGACAAGGGAGAAAGCGACATATGACAAACTTGTCAAAACAATGTCGGCTTAAATGCACACATCTGTAGTAAGTAGTAGCATTAACGTGTGTAGATACATACACGGGTGCTTCTGCGCAAAATTACAAGTCGAGAAATAGACTTTATACAGTCTATCATCATGGGACACATCGGCATACATAGTAACCATCTTTAGAATGGTTTTGTTTGTAGATAATCAAAGCTATGTGTTGTTGTATCACAGTACGTAGGTAATACATTACGTTCTAACATTCCCCCTGCCAATTAAATTGGAGGAAGAAACAGAAACCAAGTCAAGAAATAAAAAATTAAATGCTAGTTTGGTGAAAAATATAGTCAATTTAAATGTGACATTTCCTTCCATTTTGCTAAATGGAAAAACTTGCTTCAGCTTGAATTCCGTCATCCGGTACAGAAGCAACTAACTTTTCACAAAAGGGACTTGCAAATATGATACCAAACGGTGTGGTCTACAGGCAATTCTTTCAAAATGTACAATTTATTGTCAAGCTAATGTTTTAAAAAGCACAAAACATAAACAAACCACATTTTAGACATTTTAATTTGTCTAAGAAAAGTACATCAAGATGGGTATTTGCATCTCTGATTTCTACGACTTAATATCTGGAAGGCCCCAAAGTACTACTTACAACCCGACCCAGTCGTCTGTCTGCTCAGAGTCACAGTAGTAGTTAAGTAGGCATGTTAGTCCACGTCTCCCTGCTCCCAGATAATATTCTCCAACGTAATATATTTTATAAGTTATTACTCAAAGACGTTCTGTACAAATGCAAGATACAGAGATGCAATTGCCATAAGAAGTCCCATTTATGAACTTGCCGTCTCCTTATCATCATCGTCATTTATTCTATCCGCCGTTACTCAGGGAAAGAAGCAAGGAATCACATGGACGGCTAGTGAATAGCTGGGTCTTTGCTTTGAAAAATACAAACCTGAAAAAGTTTTTTTTTCTTCCTTCCGAAAAAAAACGTACATTTTAATGTTTAATGTTGCTCAAGATATTCCAATTCGAATTCGAAACTTCACAACGAGCCAGCAAAGTGGCTAACGTATATTTATCTAAATACCGTACATCTTCTATTGGTCAGGTAGCATCACCTGATTTTACGAGTTTAGCAAGTACAACACGAGCAGCGACCAACAATACTTACACTGCTTACAGATTTCTTCTTGAGTTATTTTACTACTCAAATTTTTCCAGATGTGTGTACACCTGTGCAGCCTATTTTTGGTGAACAAGCCATTTTTGAAAAAAGTAAGTATACAAGTTTTCTTATTGCATTTGAAATACCAAAGAAACTAATGTGAGTTGTACGGTAGCTTATCGTACGCACGTACCTGCCTAAAACCCAAGGCATGAACCATCAACGAAAGAAGATCCGCCCGAATTGGGACTCGGGTGCCAAAAGTAAATGCCAAAGGACCATTGCTAACCATTCCCGAAAAGGAATGGTTCCCATTAGATTAGGGAATAAGATACAAGTTTTTGTTTTTTAAGAAACCATAGTTTTTATGAAATGGAACATTGCTGTTGTTGCAGGAAATAAAAGGGAATATATACCTCGCTTTCCACTTCCACCTAGTTGTATATGTATGTACATCACTACCAGCATGGTAACTACATACACGTTACTTACGAAGGGAAAGTCGTAAACTCCAAAGCTAAGGCACCGCCAAGGTAAGCATGTATTTTATTTTAGTGTACTTACACGGATATTGCCCGCGTGCTCATCTCACCATGAAAAAAGATTATATAACAGCAGACCAGGAAACACCAGTCATTATATTTACAGGAGCTACGTATAGATGTGCCTATAGACATTATACATATATGTATATACTGCCTATAAAGATATAAAGAATGGCATCGTCACGTCCCGCCTGACTCTGACATGTATAGTTTTTGGAAGTTAGAACACAACAGCTCAACCTCCAAACGCCTCACCATCTTCTCAAGCTTCAAAGTAAAAGCACATTTTTTCATTTCTTTCTGTCAACGTTTAATTTTATGACCGAAGATGACTTTACACACATATACATAAGCATAGGAGTTGCCACTACTATGCTTCCGTATTCCCTTTATTAGTTCTATAAAGAGACAAGAGCCCATTGGAACTTTACCCGTCAAAACCATAGCACGAGTGCG
>JAQFZC010000734.1:0-41826 GCA_034695205.1 Dicyrtoma fusca | reverse complement strand
ACGTGAAGTACTATAGTGAGTGCCTACACGCACAAAAAATTTCATGAAAATCGGGAGGCCTCAGCAAACATACTTTGCTTGTGAGTCACGTACACTGCTGTCGTTTGGGGGCAAAATACTCCCACAAAATTATGCTCCCAAATCAGCGCTTCACTCCCACATCGGCGTAAAACACGCTGATTCAAGAGCATTTTACGCTGCGCTGGTATGAGAGTAGAAAACAAAACTTGTTTGGTGCATATAATGCAATGGTTGACCGCTAATAAGATTATTACCACTGAAACGAGCGCATTTTATTCTATATTTTCACCATCGGGTTTTCAATTCCACCGTCGAAACTTAACTGCAGTATGCAAAAGTATGGCAGTCAGGAGTATTTAGCTCCCATACGAGAGTATAATTTGTGGGAGTATTTTGCGCCCAAACGACAGCAATGTACGTGACAAGTAGTAATTTATTAGTTAATCCACAACTTAATAATCTTTGAACTTACTTCTGACAACTGAAGCTTTGTTTGAGGATGTTTAAAACGCCTTTGAAAAATCTAAGCACAATCACAACACTCACACTAAATTCACAATGATGAAAGAGAGATGCTTCCAAAGCACCGACAACTATGAAACTTATATGGTTGATGGTTATAGGTCAACGTGATTTTTTCCTTGATTATAATTTATAAGTCAGATTTGTCAGATACGGATGACGAATATCAAAAAAGTGTAAATAAAATGTAATAAAATAAAATCCGTACACGAAAGGATTCAAATTGATATTCTACAATAATATCAACCAAAAAGTAGAAGTTGAAAGTAGCCAACAGTCTACGAGCGATTACGATTCAATATTCTAACTCTAATGGCTCGCAACTGTCAACTGTCACAAGTACCCTTTGACCTTTACTGGAGGCAGAAAAAAGTACAAATAGTAGACACAAGTATTCCCTTTGTTCTTCGTCCCAAATATCCGAAAAATCCGAATTTACGTACAAAAAAGAGGAATCAATTTCAAAAAGCGACACAGGGATGGAGAAGGCGTTGAGTTGAGTTGAAAGGACCCACGTCTATTGCCGGTGGCGCCATTTGTGTTAGCTCCCGTCAGTCCCGTTCTCCCGTAGTACAAAGAGTGTCATCTGTGAGGCAAAAGCATGGACTTTGAAAGCATGAAAAATCTCGCCGCTTAACTTGACGTATTTTGCCTGCATTGCATAATGCAATTGTACTTGAGGCCAACAGAAAACAAATGAGCAGAAGTTTATGGGACGGCTTTAGAATTGGCGGCAAGCTTTCTCCCGCTCTTTCTTTTTTTCTTTTTGGAGGGCTCGTGCGTTGTACTAACATTTTAATACTTAGACGAGGCAGGGAGAAAGAAGCACAAATATTCACTTCTCTCGTCTTTGTCTCGCAAACTTTCTTTCTTCTTTACTTTACATTATTTCTGTTATTTTTGCGGTACAAAATAATATTATTATCCCTTGTGCTTCGTATCTACTGCTCTTCTGACCTGTCTCGCCTTCTCCATCCCTTTGTCGCTTTTTGAAATTGATTCCTCTTTTTTGTACGTAAATTCGGATTTTTCGGATATTTGGGACGAAGAACAAAGGGAATACTTGTGTCTACTATTTGTACTTTTTTCTGCCTCCAGTAAAGGTCAAAGGGTACCAGTGACAGTTGACAGTTGCGAGCCATACATTGCTTTTTGTTAGAGTTAGAATATTGAATCGTGATCGCTCGTAGACTGTTGGCTACTTTCAACTACTACTTTTTGGTTGATATTATTGTAGAATATCAATTTGAATCCTTTCGTGTACGGATTTTTTTTTATTACATTTTATTTACACTTTTTTGATATTCGTCATCCGTATCTGACAAATCTGACTTATAAATTATAATCAAGGAAAAAATCACGTTGACCTATAACCATCAACCATATAAGTTTCATAGTTGTCGGTGCTTTGGAAGCATCTCTCTTTCATCATTGTGAATTTAGTGTGAGTGTTGTGATTGTGCTTAGATTTTTCAAAGGCGTTTTAAACATCCTCAAACAAAGCGTCAGTTGTCAGAAGTAAGATCAAAGATATTAATTTGTGGATTAACTAATAAATTACTACTTATCAGTAATAAATTATCACCAATCACTGACTTGCAACTAGCAAGTCACATAATTTTTACTATTCATCATTAATTGATTGTGTTCTACGGCTCATTCATGTTTTCGTCTCCTACATATGACTTATTTCATCTTCAATATTTCCTGTTCACTGTTTGGTATTAAATTGGAATTACTGGTATTTGTTAATAGAAATGGCAGGATTTGACCGAGAAGCAATCTACGTCTCCCGCGGTGTCGGGCTTGACGGCGGAGATGATGATATGTCTGACCAAGGAATCACGTCTGTTCATGATGCTCAAACATCCAAGAAGCAGTTCAAAGAATTTCTTCGACAGTACCAGGAGGGAAATTTTTTCTTTAAATATCGGTAATATTTAATACTATTAATTAAGGTATTTCATATTTGGACCACGCTGAAGTTGAGAAGAGAAATATTTCCTTTTACAATCTAATATCGCAGTTTCTTTAATTTTTAATACAGAGATGCCTTGCGAAGGAATTACAATGTGGGACAGTACTGGTTGGAAGTTAGTGTGGAAGATTTAGCTAGTTTTGATGAGGAATTAGCTGATGCTCTTGTGAAGAAGCCTACGGAATACGCTCCTTTGGTAAGCTTGTGTGCTTACATACTTGTTGGTAGAATACCGTATATATGAGCTGTTGCAAACAGTTGCTAATTTTGTATTCACCCTATTAGTTTGAAGAAGCCTGTAAAGAAGTAGCAGACGAAATAACATCGCCAAGACCCCAAGGGGAGGAAATTATGGAAGACATTCAAGTCATGTTAACATCGGAAGCTAACCCAGTTCCACTTAGAGAACTAAAGGTATAAAAACAACTTAATTTGTGATTTTTGTATTTTTTTTAATAAAAACCTTTCCTTGCTCTTTACGTTTGAATTTAAAATAGTTACTGCAGTTTTATAAACAGATATATTATTTATTTATTAGTCGGAGAACGTATCAAAATTAATCAAAGTGTCTGGGATCATCTTAACTGCGTCTGCTGTTCGTTCCAAAGCTGTTCAGATTTCACTGATGTGTCGTGGTTGCCGTTCAATTGTTCCCAACATTTCTGTCAGTCCGGGTCTTGAAGGATATGCGTTGCCTCGAAAATGTACTTCGGCCACTCAGTAAGTACTTAAAATTTCGTTTTTCCAATTCATACTGGTACGAATGAATGCTGTTAAAAAGTGATGTATTTAATTGATTAATCTTTTTTAAGGGGTGCTCAAATTGGAGATGTTAGGTGTCCACTTGATCCATACTTCATAATGCCTGACAAATGCAAGTGTGCAGATTTTCAAATTTTGAAAATGCAAGAGTCTTCCGATGCCATTCCAGCAGGTGAAATGCCACGTCACGTTCAGTTGTACTGTGAGCGGTTCTTATGTGAGAAGGCAGTGCCTGGAAATCGTGTCACTATCACTGGTGTCTACTCAATTAAGAAAATATATCAACCGACTAAGGTAGTATGGAATAATTTTTTAAAAAATATTTTTTATTGTGTTATTCTGCGATGTCGATGGTATTTTTTCTAATGTCATTGTTGTATATTTTTGTCATTTGCAGTATGCTAATGCAGGGACCAGACCAACAGTGGGAGTTCGATTGCCTTACGTCCGTGTAGTTGCAATTCAATTAGAAATGGACGGATCTAGCCGATCATCTCATGTTAGCTACACGGCGCAGGAAGAAGAAGAGTTCCGCAAATTGGCAAATAAACCGGATTGTATTGACATCATTGCTCGGTCCATTGCTCCAAGTATTTATGGCGCTACGGATATTAAGAAAGCTATTGCGTGTTTGCTTTTTGGAGGTAAGATTATTAGTACTTGTAAAAATTTCGATTACAGACTAGGCAGAGTATTGGGATTGCGGTATTTTGTGTCTTTTTGTTTGTATCTCGCATTAATGTTTGATTTTTCTGTCCATATTAAAGGGTCGCGTAAACGCTTACCTGACGGACTCACTCGAAGAGGGGATATCAATATCTTGCTTCTGGGTGATCCCGGTACTGCCAAGTCTCAGCTGTTAAAATTCGTCGAGAAAGTTTCACCCATTGGAATATACACTTCAGGGAAAGGATCCTCAGCTGCTGGTCTTACTGCTTCTGTAAATCGCGATCCTGCAACGGTATGTATTGAATGAATCTTCCAGTACACTTTGTTTTACTCTTTACTGACAAATAAGAAAAGCGGTTGGTTATAATGGGTTGTTTATGATGCATTTTTATTTCTTATTTCCTGGGGGTGTAGCGTAATTTTGTAATGGAAGGAGGCGCTATGGTATTAGCCGATGGCGGTGTAGTCTGTATTGATGAATTCGACAAAATGAGAGAGGATGACCGCGTGGCTATTCACGAAGCTATGGAACAGCAGACTATTTCTATTGCTAAGGTAGATATCTGTTTAATCGGAATTTCAGATATGAATTTAAAAAATGTTGAACTAGTATATTCACCCGTTCTTCTGTAATTTTACTTAGGCTGGAATCACAACCACCTTGAATTCCCGATGTGCTGTCCTGGCTGCTGCAAATTCAATTTTTGGACGTTGGGATGACGCGAGGGGGGATGAAAACATTGACTTCATGCCAACTATTTTGTCGCGTTTTGACACTATTTTCATTGTCAAGGACGAGCATAGCGAAGCTCGCGATACGGTGAGTTTATTTACAAAAGGATTCAGGTTTTCAATTGTGTAGTACTAAAATAATTTTAAATTGTAATTAAAATGATGAGAGGCACACTAACAATCCTTGAATAGGGTGATGCTCACGGGTGAGCCTGTAGCCCTTCTTTTTGAAGACGTACATGTGCCCAGGGGCCATCTGATTAATTACTTTTGATTAGTGTAGTTGTGTACTAAGTAGGGATCTGGCTAAATTCCCATTTGTGTTGCTTTTTTATGCCTGGGATATTGAAAATTCCAAATTTTCCTGTATTTTATAATTTCCGAGAGGAAAATATGGGGAGTCTGTTAAGGGGCTGTGCAAAAAATACATAACGCAGGTTGCGGTCGGTGGTTGTCCCGTTTATCGTTACAGCCCTATACCTACAGCATTGTGCAGGGGGCGCTAATTGCGTTACAAAAGGGGTAGGTGGGTACTTTTTTTTAAAGGTCCGTTTTTTGCGTTATGTATTTTTTGTACAGCCCCTAAGGATTTCACAAAAATACACGACGTACATTGCAATTGCGTATGTATTTACTGTATGTCACTTTTTTGTTTTTTTTAAATGTCAAAACAGTGATTTCGTCATTAACTTCCTGTTTTACGTTTTTCATTGCGGGGCAAATTCTAATTCCCAATACCTTAAGTACAGATGCGCCCTTAAAATTCCCTAATTTTCCTAATTACAATTTATTCTTGTATGGTGGGAATACTTCGACGGACAAAGATGGAATATTTAAAATCCCAGCAATATAAATTCTAGGAATATTCCCACTCCCTAAATCCCTTATTTGCCAAGAAATTTGAAATAAGCAATCCCTAGTTAGAAGTTTGTGTGTCTTCCTCCAGTTCATTAAATACATATCTGATTGGTGCGTATTTTGTTTTTGCAAATTTTAGACAATGGCCAAACACGTTATGAAAATTCACATGAACGCTCAAAGGGGAGAAGTAGCAGAAGTGGAGGGTGAATTGTCCCTTCTGTTTTTAAAGAAATATATTGCTTATTGCAAAGCGTAAGTGTATTACTTGCTACATATTTTAATTCGAAGGTTTTTTTATTGATTTGTTCATTCATTTTTGTTGATACTCGAACTTGCATTTACGAAGTTTTTATTCTCGTACCAGTCGTAGTTGATGAGTTATATGGAATGAAAATATAAAATATTTCAACTTTTTGTTTGTTATATTTGTTATTATTTTGTTTCGGTTGTTAACTTTTCCAGTCGGTGCGGCCCAAGGTTGACTCCAGAAGCTGCGGATAAACTGAAAAATCGCTATGTCCTCATGAGAACTGGAAATTATGAACACGAGCAGGAAGTTCACAAACGAAATCCAATTCCTATCACTGTTCGCCAGCTTGAAGCTATCATTCGTATTGCGGAGTCATTGGCAAAAATGCAGTTGAAACCGTTTGCCTCAGACACCCATATCGATGAAGCTCTTAGGTTATTTCAGGTCTCAACTTTGGAGGCGGCACATACTGGAAATCTTGCTGGTAAGATTTTGTTTTAACGTTTGTATGTACATAGGTATACGTGTAGTAATTTAAAAAAACGTAAACTAGTATTTATTGGTACTGTGATATTAAAATGATGAGAGGCACACTAATAAGACTTGATTAGGGTGATGCTCACGGGTGAGCCTGTAGCCCTTCCTTGTGAAGACGTACTAGTGCCCAGGGGCCATCTGATTAATTACAAATATAAAAAATTCAGCTGTGGTTTCCTTCTTGAAAGATTGGCGTTTCTAATGTAATTTATTCGTTTTCTTGCAGGAGTTGAAGGATTCACATCTCATGACGACCAAGAATTATTACATCGTATCGAAACTCAGATCAAGAGACGATTTGCTATTGGCTCTCAGGTCTCAACTCATACTATCATTCAAGACTTCACTCGTCAGGTAATTAACTAATTATTACTACGGGTTTTTTAATTTAATTTTTGAAATTCTTAAAAGGAAGCTTTTGGCGTTGCTTGAAACTGAATTCGTGGAGTTAGTAAGCTTCGATCGGTTTCAAGGATTCAGTTAATAATTTATTTCTGTGTTGTTGTTGTAGAAATACCCGGAGAATGCGATTCAAAAAGTAATACAATCCTTAATTCGTCGGGGAGAACTTCAACATCGTCTACAACGGAAAATGCTTTATCGTATTAAGTAAAGTAGCAGCACGTTTATACTACTTCACACCACCTGGTTTTAAAATACTTTTTTTGTTCTCAGTTCTATGTACTACTGTATATTTATTTCATTTTACGTAATATTTACACGTTTTATTTTAGTTTTTAACTTCAAGTTTCAGTTCCAGTACAGACAGCAACAGCGTTCTTTATGTTTGAATGTAAAATCAGTGAGTTTACCAAATGATGACAATTTTACTTATTTTTCTTTGTCTTTGACTTGTAGGAGTAATTTTATGGGAACGAATTATGGTACCATTTTTTAGACAACTTAATGTAACGCCCAGTAAATATATCCAGATAATTAAGAACAAACTTACAATAAACACAGGAAGATATATCTAGGTAGTCAATTAGTTTCTGATTTGCTTTAGTGGTAATTATTATTTACGCTCATTATTTGCATCACATTGCATTGCGCATGGTCATGCGTTCCTATTCGAACTAGTAATTAACATTCGGTTAATCTTTCATGTTGTATGTTGTGTGGACAGCTAATGTTGGCAGGTATTTATAGTTGTATTTTGATAACTTATAATGTTGTAATTAATTAGAACTTTTATAATATACTATTGACTTTTACGGTGACTAAAGTCAGATTGTTTTATAGTCTACATAAACTTTCTAACGAGTTAAGATTTCCTGATCCTGTAAGCGTCAGACAACAATCTCTCCGATTCTAATGAAAGTTAGTGAAATGATAGCTAGCATCACTAAAGGTCCAAAAGAACTCGAATTTATTTTTTTAAATTCGACTTCCCCGCCAAAAACTTTGCAAAGGGAGGGAAATACATGTTATGGGGATTCCCGGATTACTCCTAATAGGTAAGTCCGATTGACTTCGGGACAGCCACCAGCCACCGTGATTACGGTGGCTCCTTATTTCCGGCCATCAGCCACCGTGATTACGGTGGCTCCTTTAGTACTCTTCCTCGGCCTCCATGCTAGTCTACATGAGATAATACTAAACTAGTATTAATTATTGTATGTATAGCAAATAAATCTAAGTAAAAATGCCTTTCGGTTACTCTGGTTCAAATCAAAACCGTAGTGTTATTTTTTATTCCGCAAACAATGCACTTTGTAAAAGAATTAATAAAATAATTTTCAAAAAATGAAAATAAAGCGAACACTAATAATATTGCTAACAAAGTCAACCGAGCGATCGCAAATCGTGATCCGATGAAGGTTTTCTAGACGGATTGTTATAAACAAAAAAAATGAGATGGAAGGACATTGTCATTGCGCACTGGACATGAATACATGAACGTCGACAGCCTTTTTAATAAAAAATTAGATTAAAACTATGCGGTTATAAGACCTTACGTTAGTTAGTTTGGTTTGACGCGGATTTTAATGTTTACAGTTTGTTAATATCTGAATCTGAATCTGAAAGGAATCAGAATCAGACGTGCATACCACACCGGACACCACCACTACAGCTACGCCTCTAGTTACACTACGTACCTAAAAATCTAACTCAACAGTAACCGTTGGAAAGTTGGAATCGCAGTAATCCCAATATCCGAATAACGACTTAACGAAAACAACTATACATAAAAGCATCTTGTCTGGAGCATCGAGGCAATAGCAATAATTTTCCGGACTTATTACCGCATCTAATCGAATAGTGGTTAGTAAAGTGGATGTAAACAATTACAGCAAAAGAACTCTAGTTATCCCTCTGGCTTCTGGCTGGGGCAAGCTCAGAGCTGATTGTAGCAATGCATCATATTTTTAACGATAATAGACAAAAGCTTACATATTTACTACTGAGACACTTTAAACGCACTGGTTCAATTTATACTCCTACTTTTGTTCTACACGGTTTATAAATATGCACAAAATTACACTAAAAGTAGGTGCATGAAAATAAATAAATTGTTGTCATGTCGTAGGGTCGTAGTATCTTTCGTTGACCAGTCGTGTTTTGAATTTACTTTTGGCCTAATGTATTCATATTCGTAATTTGCTGTACTATTTACCATAATGCATTCTAAATGTTAGTTAGTTTAGTATGCTCTTCCTTGCTCTTGCCTTGTCGTATACAATGGTCAATTTAGATGTTCCAAAGTCCAGAGCTCTGTGGCTGGCTGGAACTGCACTGTTACCTACTTTCAATTAGTATTTAAATAATCATTATCCAGCAATCGTTCAGCGATTGGTCTTCTCCGGTTTTTCAGTAGTATTGATATTTTGTTTATCAATTCGATACCTAGTATTTTAATTAGGAATCTTTCATTTTCAATTTCAAAAGCTGAAAAGAAGAAGAAAAAAGTAATTACAAAATAAAATCATGGGTCTACCAGAAGAAGAAGGCATGGAAATTCAAGTGAAAGTTGAATCGTCTTTAGAAGCCAAAGTGCCGTTGCCGTCTGGAATGTCCTGTCAGCCTTTAGATTTGGAATTGCCTTCAAGCAGTTTGGCATTGGGTTCACATAAGTTAGTAGCTGATGACAGTTCATCTTCCAACCCCAGTACTCCAAATAAAACGGAAGTGAAAGTGACGCGGGAGAGTGATACTGATACTAGTGGCAGCGACCCATCTAATTCCAATTGGGAGCTTCACCCTGGTACTGGCGTTAATTTGGTCGTCAACCTGGAAAGCAGGGATTTCGCGGGTGATTACTTACATTATTTGCGAACATTATTCATTTTTTAACTGCAATTCATTTCAGTTTCTAGTTTTTCTTCGGCTAGGTTTTGCTTAAACCAGCGTTTTTTCAATAACAGGGGAATTAGTGGAGAATTCAGGACGAAATAGCAACATGGAAATTCGAAGACTCCGGACAGACATTCTACGGTCAACTTATCAAAGTATCCCCCATTCGAAATGTCAAGAAGCCATTTTGAAATTACGAAAGCGAGTCATCAAATTGAATTTAGAGCTGGATCGAAACAAGTCACAGATGGCGGAGTTGCAGGGCAGCAGAGCGTACACTGAAAATGGGGTCTCCATGGGCCTCATCAGACTTATGGAAAATTTACAAGTGAACTAAATGTTCAAAGCTGATTGAGAGATGCAAACAAATTCTATCAGATGCTTAAAGTTGCATAATTTGTTTTAAATCTGTACGTTAAAATTGGAAATATTTTAAGTACATGTATTTTATGCGTCTTACAGGACGAAAAGCAAAAGCTCATGATGGATTTGGAGACGAAATCCATGGAACTCTTGAAGTGTATTGCTCATGGAGAATTTTTACAGGACAAACTGGACAGCTGTCTTGCGCTGGAGGGGAATATGGAGGTAAACCCAAGTTATAGTAGTAGTAGCATTAGTTTAAATTAAAATACCATAATTTAAAGTTTTGTACGAATAACTGAAATACTTTCGTTGCAATTTTCAAAACAATATAAAATTTCAATAAATAATTGAAGTACGCTTTTTGATAGTTGGATGTTATTATTTTTTATATTTTATATATATGTAATTAAATAGATGCCTCAGTCCAGCGGCAGCCAAGTTCAATCCAACAAAGCAGTGGAGGAGCTTGAGCAAAAGATACAATGTCTGGAAAAACAAAGCGAAGAATCCCAAACAAAGTAAGGTGCCCACGACTATCGATATGTATATGTAACCTAAATACAAAATTAAAATACAACCAATTATTATTATCCTTTTTTGGTATATGTGCAATTTAATTTCTTTTTTCTTGTAAACAAAAATCTAACTTCGATCCTTAACTGCATACTGTTTCATAATTATTGCTGTTTTTGATTCTGTAGGCATAAAGAGGTCATTACTGACATGAACCTTCGATTAGAAAACCTGAATGACAAAGTGGCAAGGGTGAGTTTAAGCACGGCGTATTATTTAAAGAAACGGCGTGTGGTGAGACCAGTATTAGCAATTTCATTTAAAATTAATATGTTTTTAAAAGCAGTGATTCTGCTTCTTCTGTTTGAAATAAATTGTTGATATTTTGGCTTTACGAAGTGCTAAAGACTAAAATACCATGAAACCAGGGTGCAGGTAAAAAACTGTGCTTTATTTTGGTTTTTCTGTTTTGGTTGCCTTATCCATTACATAATGTTTGTATTTACGACCTACTTTATTTACTTTACGCAGCTGGAAGCTGAAAATGAAATTTTGAGGAAAGAAAATGATGCGAGTCGCTCACACCACCCACACTCTCCGAATTTTCGTAATCGTAACACTAACAACGGTCCGCATCATTCGTCTTTCCGGAAGCATCCAAGTAATAGTAGCATTCCGCCCTATGACAGCAGTACTAGCAACAGCAACAACAACCTTATTTCCAATCCCAACAACTTCAATAATCGTGGCAATAATAATAATGATTATCGAAAGAACCACAACAACAATGGAAATGGGAGTGGCTCGTTCCGAAACAACGGTGGCAGGAGTGGTGCCAAGTAGTGCCTTTATTGAAAGTGAGCTAGAAAGAAATTAGAACATAAAGACATTCTTGCATTTTCTAATTTATTATTGGAATTTTATCTTATCTATTAATTAAGTAATTATTATATTAATATGATGAAATAAATTTTCTTCAACTTAATAGTGAATGACATTCAGCAACCCTCTGATCGTTTCCTGTCGGCTTTTTAATAGTTAACTACTGACTGAATGACTCGACAATAAAACTATGTACATTGAAACAGGATGTTGGACGACTCATTCATGAATTGTTTTGCCTGTTATTAATATGGTTTCAAGTTTCAATAATGAACTTTTTGTAATGAATACTTGTTTCAGAAAGTGTATTCAGGTGTTCGCAGCATGATGTGACAGTTAATCTCTGCTAGATTAACATAGTAGTGACTGCAGCAATTGTATCCATCAGAATAACAGGAAATCTCTTGAATTCATTTGTGAGTGGTGATCAGAGTGTTGGACGACAGCGATTCGTTACTATTTGTTAATTTGTTCTGAAACACTTTTTTTTACTACAGCAACCAGAACCATTCGATTATTATTATTATTCACAGATCAAAAAATGAGGCGACTAGTTCGTGTAACAAAGTGCTAACCCCCTGTTCACATTTAGGGGAACCATTTATTGTACAGTCATTTCTATCCCTTCCTCATAACAATATAACGATTTAAATAATTTTACTTACGGAATAAAGATTAAGGCAACGCCATTAATGCTGTTGTACTTATGAATTTGACACTATTTGACAGTATATTGGACACACGGATCCGAATTGTATCATTGTAAATATTTGCTATTAATTTACATCTTGAGATGCACTAGATGAGCAATATGAACTTAATTACTATGTATTACAATTTACAATTACAAATTGGTTTGTATTAAAGTGAGTTATTACTAACTAAATTATATGTATTTACAGTAGTGTACAGTATATAAAAATAATTTTCGAATATACAACAAGTTAGGATCATCAATTTTTTACAACACTTAACGATTAACGATACACTGACTTTTTAATATATTTTATATACTATATACAAAACTAAAATCACTAATGACAATATAATTAATAAAAAAAAAGATTTGGCGCACTTTAATTAATAATTGAATTATTTTATTATTTGTCTTTCTGAACGGTTTACAAGGGTATAGGTATAGTTGAACTGCATAGCGGTTTATCCTCGTCATATTTTTGCTTGCTACATTTCAATGCAATGCAGTCGAACCGAACGGTGACAGTTTTTGTTGCCGGTACAAACTCCGTGTTGCAACAGGTTAATTGCCATTAAAGTATGTACCTACCTTATTACGATTACGGAGTTCTTTAAGTACCTGCCTTGATTTTAAACTTTTGAACTAATATCTACTAATGGAGGGCCGGGCAAATAAGGCGGCCCGGGCAAATGCTCCAAAACTGGGAAAAAAGTCCGAGCAGGGCAAATAATCCGTCACAACCACGCTAAAAATCCGACCCGGGCAAATAATCCACGCGGCCATTGCAATGGGATGGATTATTTGCCCGGGTCGGATTTTTTGCCCTGTTGTTACGGATTATTTGTTCTGCTCGGACTTTTTGCCCTGTTGTGGCGGATTGTTTGCCCTGCTCGGACTTTTTGCCCGGTTTTGGAGTATTTGCCCGGGCCGCCTTATTTGCCCGGCCCGGCCCTCCATTATTTTATTTTACTTTTTTTTGGATTTTTTTGCATAGGTAGGTACAATAAATTAGGTCTAAGTACGTACCTACAAAAAGGCAGTGAACTCACACACAAGCCACTGAAAATTAAAGAACCGGCTGATCATAGAGAATGGAGAGCATTAAATTATAATATAATAAATAATATGTAAATTATACGTTTAGAAGTTTAGGAGGGAAATATAGGCACTAAGAATTGTTGATAGCGCCCGCCGCCCTGCCTATGCCTACTGCACTGCCGCTAAGGCTGGCTGGGCGGCTGGGCCCAGTCCGACTGGACTAGCGAACTAATAGTGACTTGACTAGTTTTTTCAGTTTTTTCGCCCATTTGACTCGGCTTGACTAGGCATACTAGAGATGCTTAAAAAGTAAACGACTAGACTAGAACTAGACTAGCAAAACGAGTTCCACATTCCGTCACGGGGAAAAAACTAGGGCCTAGTTTGAAAGTCGGATTCCGTGCCGGTAAAAGTGAAAGTACGTTTAGTAGCCATCGTCGTATACCTAAATATGACAATAAAAATAATTGTGTGAGATTTTATTTTTTATCATCAAAAAAGTGAATTCCATCACCGCCATTATTTTTATTTTTAAATCTGCTAACATTATTGTCCTTCTTGTATGTAGGTAAGAACACCTGCCTTGCTTGTCTATCTCTAAATACTTACACATTATTACGAGGCAGTTGGACATAGTTGTCTACTAAAAAAAATTACGTCTACGTCGCCGTCGTCAGATTTTTAGTTTCATTACTTTTGACTTTTATTGGGTAAAGTCAGCTCGTTTGTCCTTTGTACTTTTATATGGAACCATAGATCCTGAAAATAGTGTTTTGGTAGTTTCGTCATCAATTCGATTTCTAAGTAGGTACTAAACTATTGAAAGGTACTACCTGTAATTGTAATGATAGTATATATTTGATTTAATGATAGAATTGATAATACAGTCAACAGTTGACAGTAATAAGAGCCAGGAGTGGGACGGTCAACAACTGGTAACTTGTAACTTGGTGGATACCTACAAAAGCTGGCACGGCCAGTCACCAGTCACAAAGGTGAAAGGTCAAAAGCCAGGCATGGCGAGGGCCTAGAGGGCACGATTTTGGTTTTGGTTACACATTCATTGTTGAACTGTTTTATGTTTTATTATACTAGAAGAGTACAGCTGGTGATCATCAAATATAATTTATTCATTTCTCTCAGTTCAGTGTTTCAGTCAGTCTACTTCCGTATGAAGGTATATAATCTAAGGGGCCTGTTTAATTTTTGTGTTCTTTGTTCTTAGTATGAACGTTTGAAGGCTTATCATTATCCATTTCTCATTTCGACATTGAAGAAGCAAAATGATGCATATCCATGATATCATCTTTTTCTTCTTAAACGATTGACGATGATTTGATATTCAACTTGGTTTGTTTGTCAGAAAGCTGCTAGTATGTTGTTTTAGACTGGTCTGCTTTCATGTGCAAGTAACTTACAGTCACAAATTATATTATCTTCTGAGAAAGAATGAATGACTTCAAACCTTAAAATTCAATTTACTGCTACACTTACTTTTGTGTATTTCAGATGCAGGCATGCAGATCTAAAACAAAATGCTAAAATTTTAGTTTAAGTCGTTGGATTTTGACAAAGTAGCTTTACACGAATAGTGTTTTTATTTCAGTAGAAGTATAACAAAAAAACTATAAAATTACATTAAAGTAGTCGGACAGTTGACAGTGTATTTAGTTAACAAGGTAATTATATGTAAAATGCATTGCAGTTGTTCATTCTGATATATTATGCACAATGTAAGGTATGTAACAATATCTTTGTGGCATATGGGTGATGCGTCCGGGTATGTAGTTTTGACAGGGGGTAACTGTGATACGCTATTTAAAGTAGAATTATTATCACAATTACCCGAATACACACTACTTAAATACGAATTTACGGTGTGTTCCAAGGTAGTGGTGTATAATGTAGATATTGCACTTTGGGTCCGAATAACTTTTGATTGAAATACTCATTTTGTAAGAAAAATAGTGGAGCGTTTATTTGTTACGATACGAAAAAAACTTTATCCAACGGTTGACCTTTGCTAAACTTATGGCCAAAACCTCTCCTCCAATGTTAAATATATTAATATTGCTTACTTGGAAAATGTGGGATGCCATAAGGTTTGCAAACGTCATCAATTTGAATTCCTAGTTCTTTTTCGGCAAAATATGTACGTTATTGTTCTGTCAAAACCTCTAATTCAGTCATTCTTGTCCGGAGTTATTGGGGTTATCAGTAGTAACGAATGTTCGTATGTAACGAGACAGAATAGTATAGCTACCTGCCATTACTACCATTATCATTTATATTTGAATCACACTGTACTACTGAATTTGACTCATGCTCTGTATGTAAGTATGTACGAATAATATTGTTATTTCATCCTATCTCTTGTTGTCTTTCCTTTCGGCTTTGATTAATATTCATTTTGATTTCAGTTTCAATTATAGGAAGGAAAGCTAGAATAATACTCCCAAGGGGTCGATTCATCCCTCATGCAGATAGCCACCGCCACCATTACCAGTAGCAGCAGAAACAAAACAGATAGCAGAAAATAAACGGAAAGTTCCTAATTCGTAGTAGTCAGCGGTCGTACGAGATATTGACCAGACGGATGTAAATTCGGTTTTTGTAATTGGGGTGGTTTTCATTCCAGCTGATGTAATACAGGAGTGTTTTAATACTTGAACATAATTAGGTATATGTAGTTATGCCTGTTATTTGTTTACAGTGTATCTATGGCTTATGACAGTTCACATTAAAAGCGTACATTTATGTAATTTTAATGTTGGTGGAGCTTGACGCAATGCTTGTGTAGAATGGTAGCGCCAGTCCCTGGTTATCGAAAACCATAAAGCAAGTACTGTGATTGAACTAGTTTTGGCAACGTTAACGTTGAAGTATCAAATTTTGTACGATTCAGCAGTTGTTAAAAAGTATGTAAACCAATCTTCAGTCACAGTAACTTTAATCCTAGTCAGCGTAAAAAATGCTAACTACGCATCGCTCTGATGTCTCATAGTGCTTGTTTGTCACAGTATAAGTAGATCTAAGAACGTAGCTACTACTAATAATAAATTCGTATGAGCACTTACTACCACGAAGTAATGCCCTGCTTTCTCAGTTGTCAGCAGTCATTTGAATTTTGGTTCTTTACAAAGAGAAAGACACAGCACTGTAGTAGTTGGTGGTGCTCGTATTCGTATTCTCATGTTATGAGCCATGATTGTCCCAAAGAAATACAATACAAAGAAAAAGTATCGTCAATGTTCCACCGATGCTTACTAAGATCGAATACCTAGACGTTAGATCCTTCCGCTTTGACTGGTCGTATCAGTAGTACTTTTACTTTCGTCCATATTGCGCAAGTAAACTAAAAATAAAATTCTTATTTGGATTGTGTAAGTGCAGCTTAAAATTAAATGGACATTTAATGAGCTTAAATTCATCAATCTGTTGTACTCGCTCGCCTATTTTTACTCTTTGAATTTTATTGTTGTTGTGTTTTGTATTTTAGAGGAAGAAGAGACAGTTGACAGTATAGTGCTTGAAATTAGAATCTGTGCTGATTTTGTGATTTTGCTTTGATATGGTTAAACATACTGGCGGAAAGCGTTTGAAAACAAGAGGACCTTTATTAAACCCTAGTCCAGACCGTGAACGGGACGCTGGTTCTTCAACTACTAAGGCCCGATCTTCTTGTACGTAAACTAATATATAGTTCGCAAAATCCAGTAAAGTCTGAACACAGTTTACTGTTGTATTATTTTACGTTTTTAATTATAGTTTAATTGAAGTTTTTATTACTGTTTTGTAAAAGTCAGCTGCTCTTGTCTGTCTTTTAACGAATTATTTTTTATTTTCATAGTTTTTATATTTGTCATATATAGTCAGAATGGGAAGTAGGCAATACAGCTACCGCTCCCCGTCCCGGTCACCTGAAAGCAGTAAAAGAGAAGGTAATGGGAATTGCTCGTCTAAACCAGATCGTCTGTGTAGTGTGGATGCTGCAAGCGATTTTAAAATTAGTCGACGTGGGCGAGTTAATGAAAAAAAGCAAAAGACGGATTGCATTCCAAAATTGAGAGACAGACGCACCAATCGTTCTGGGTCTCCTACCCGATCTCATGATCGTTCCTCTAGATATTCTTCACGTTCCAGCTCTCATTCATATTCAAGTCCAGAGCCTAGAAGGAAAAGTGTGAACAAAACTAGATGCAAGAACGACAGCAGCTGCTCCTATAAAAGAAGACAGCGCTCTCGATCCGCTGATTCATCGATTCATTCAAAGTCTAACGAGGACCGTTCTCCGGCTCCTTTGTTCTCTAATGAATCTTCCAAATGTGGTGACAGTCATTTATCTCAAATGACTTCAACAGGTGCTCGCCTTTATATTTGATTTGCATGTAATTGGTAGTCTCGCGTATATTATTTTATGCAATTTAGAATGGGATGAGTCTCTCATAAAGTATCCCAAGAAATTAAGAATATTACGATAACGTTATTTCTAGAGCTAAATTGAATTTCTCTTGTTTCCGTCAATGCAATATTTCCTTTGTTAAAAGCGATTTTGACATTTTTTCTGTAATGTAATACTTGATGGCCCCTACAACTGCAACCTCCTACGTCACGTGCATTTCGTCTTTAGCCTTTAAGATTAGTTAATAATTATGTTCAATTATTGTGTGCTACAAATGCACGGGGGTGGCCCTCAATTTACAGAATCGTCGACAACTAGTTCTGCCGCTGGAAATGGAAATAATTCTAGTGATGCGGAAATTCACAAAAGAGAATTCCTGGAACAGTACATTTCTCGTTTGAGAAGTCAAATATTCTATAAGGACAACAAGCTTTATCGCTTACAGCATCCACGTGCACCCCCTAAAGATCCGTGTGACAAAGATACACTTTTACAACATGCGTGGGTGAGGTCTTGGTTTGCGCTTTACGTTCAAATAAAAAATAAACATTACAAAATTCACGTTTGAATTTTATAACGGCATAAAATTGTGTGGTACGCTTTTCCTGTTGTATTTACACGTGATTGTTGTATAGGATCAACACGATTCCTTGTACAAGAAATTCCAAGCAATAGAAAATGAACTGAAGTCCTCAAAGGAAGAAAAGTTGAAATTGGAAAAAGATGTAAAAAAGTTGGAAAAGGATGCTGAATTGCGTGTCTCGGAAATGAATACAAAAGATAGCACAATTGTACGTCTGACGGGTCAAGTGGGACAAATGCAGTCGTTGAAACAATTGAACGAACAGTTAAAGGGTCATTATGAGAAAGAACTTAGGAAGAAACTGGAACTCTACCAAAAGCAGTGTGCTGACTATGTGGCTGACGTAATAATATTTACATTCCTAAATTATGGTCCTAAATTGGGTCATAATGTGGGGGATGTATGCATATAAAATATTGGATGTATCCCTCACATTGTATGGGACTCGTTGTATTCATTCCTTAGACAAAGAAATATCCGTAAATAGTAAATACTTACCCTTCAGAAGCGATCCTGACTTAAATACTTGTAGACAATACTTCTCGAAAGCAAAGCGATGCATACGTAATGTTTTCCAAAAGATGTAATTATTCGAAATAACTTGCCTTTCAAACGATACAGAATGTATATATTATGTTAAATTTTTTTAATATTTAATTTTTGCAGAAACCTGTACGTCTGTAGCTTGCTTCTTCAATATTATATTCGTTTGCTGTTTTTTACGAATGACTTTTGTATCTTTTAAGTTTCAAGAATTGTTGCAAATACGCCTATACTTGATTTTTGAGACTTCAGATGAATCGTAATAGTTGTTTAATTTATTTAGGTACCTATCTCTAATTCGTGGGCTTGTCATGGGAATAATTTATAATCCATGTATGTATTTGTTAGTCAATGAGGTCGTACCAGGTTAGCTACCGCTGTCTCCAGCTCCAGTTATTGTCTCTTATGGATAGCCAAATAGCCTATGCTCATCACAGCCACCAGATCGGTTTTGAAATGGGAATTAACCCAGCAGTGGCGGCCATGTCTCATGTAAAGGCATCAAGTTTGTTGTCGTCTGTTGAAAATAGAAGTGAAAGTACCAGCATTCCTTCAGGGATACAAATCCCTCATCCTTACAGTGCGGGTAAACAAAGTGCGCCAATACCAGTACGGGAGCAAGCTATCTTCATAAATCCAACGTCAGTTCCCGGTGTTCGATGTGAACCTGAGACTGCAAGTGAAGCTGGAGCAGTTAACCAAATTCGTATTACAGATAGTAATGTAATAGAGCCTCTGGAATCTCTGTCAACTCCAGCAGACCGTTACTGGTTTAAGATTCAACCACGTCCATTGATGTTGAAAAAGCCTAATCAAAATCAGCAACGTAATGTTGATGAAAGTGACCATGAGCGTGTAAAGCAGAAACTTTTGTAAAGTATATCTGCAGCGTGTTAACCAAGACTTTGCTCTCTGTGTCGAATCGAGTAGATAACTTTGACAAGAAAAGTTGCCTGTGCATTTCAGTGTAGAAACAGTGAACTTGAGTGAAGGAAGGAGTGCGTGTGATGTTGGTGAGAAGGGAACATAAAGGGGTCTATCAGGAATCACCTACTAATTAACAATAAATAATTATTTATTTATCTTTGCCCTTCTTACTTTACTTTGGACTTTTATGCATAAATAGTATCTAGACCAAGATGTCAGTTCCATTTCAACTTGTAAGAATTAGTTCTGATTAACGGTTTAGCAAATAAGGGTTGTAGGTTGTAGTGTTTTGGTTTTGGAATATTTCCTTATTACTTTATCTTGTACTTTATTTCATTAATTATACTGGTGATTGATGTAAATCGACTTAGTTTGTCCTACTTACTGTGAAATTGATAATAGTATACCCGGGTGTATTGTGAACTAAAGTGAGAAATGGGACAGAGTGGCTCGAGAGCTGCCAATAAAATAGTCATGCTGCTAAATGAAAAGACAAGAAAATGCTTACTATTACGTTAAAGAATTCAAACTCAACAAATGGTTGGTCAGTCTACTTTTTTGTGTTCACAAAAATAATGATGTCTAGTTTATTTGTAAACGTATAGGGGTAGGGTGTATATCCATCTCATTTCATGATGTCATGTCATAAAAAGTAAGTAATCTACGAGCCTTGCATACAGTCCTTTAAGGGAAAACTTGGGCGTTTTGAGATTAAATTCATTGGGCTTTATATTGGAGCAAGAAGAACTATCACTAAATTTTGTATGTTTAATGAAGGACCAGGAAATTCCGACGTTGTTGCTGATAGAAGATACATGTTATCACGACTTTACTTAACAGATACGCTCAAAGCTTTCTCTCATCGACTTTTCTCTTCTGTCCCTAGCTCTTAATTACTGCTCTATTACATTTTTGATGTTGTTGAAATTTTTTCTAGTAAGCATAAAATATTTATAACTAAACGTTTATTTAGTCCTATGGCTATGGGCTCAACGAAGGACAGTCAGTGTCAATAACTTTGTTCTGTTACAATAAAGTTTGTTTTTCTCTTTGGGGTTCGCAATTACAAAGGGGTTATGGGGTATAGTATGCTAGTACAGATTTTACGGTATTTTAAAATGCTATTAGCTTAATTAAAGAGAAAGACACACTTTATTCAAAGTTTTTTCTAATTGAAATGATAAATTATTACAACACCGAGCCCATACAAGTAGGTAGTAATTATTGTCAGTTTGTAAGTACTGCAATTTTAATAAAATTACCAGTTTCAGCAGGTACTTCTTTAATACCGTTTTTTTATTACTATAGCCTATAAACGTGGTCTAAGATTTTGTGTTCTTTCTCGGACCTTCGTACAGTGTAGTTGACCTTACCTCTTATCTCGAGTGTCACCTTAATGGTCACCTTTTTGAGCGTAGTTATGAATGTATGAATATTCCCTGTATTAATCCAACCTACTGAAAATATGTATTGTAATTTATTTTATTTACTTACTTGCGAACGTCGATTTTTAAACTTGAATTAAGTCAACAGGAAGAAAATAAATCTGCTGTAGAGAAAAACGAAAGTAAATCTAAATTTATTAGAAAAACGGAAGATCTGTTTCGATTTGTTCGCCTTACATAAATTGTCACCTGAACCAACATTTACGATTTACAGATTTAGCCATATTTATTGCTATTGCTGTGTATACTAGTAATAAGTAAGGACAGCAAGAAATGATCAATTGAATTCTCGCGTTTGTTTGTGATTTGTGAAAACTGAAGGAAGAGCCAAAGATAGAAATTCTCGACGATCGTCTGGTTCCTCAGTTCCGTTCCGTGTATTGTTTGTTGATTTAGTTGGCTGGACACGTACATTGAACATAAATACTAGTAAATGAAGCAAGTGTGTTTGCTCAGCTAAAATAAAAGAAAGCAAGTCTACCCGTCTACCGCAGAACATGAAGATGCCGGTATGTCGAGATGAAATAAATAACGACAGGAGAAGAAAATAGAGTTCAGCCCATCATCTACTGATACTTCCACGAGAAACCTTTGTCTTTACATTCGTGCATTATTGTTCAGCGCAGCCGGACTTGTTTGCACAATAAGAAAAAGAAAAGTCATCTCAGTCATCTGTTGCCGACGTCTACTGCGTATAAGCCTGACACATTTTTGAATCGTATCGTGACTCAAAGAGTCAAAATGATGTATTTCCAATATTTTTGCTCTAACCACTTTCGCCAAGTGTAGAAGTTAATCCGAGTATTTTATTCATTCATAGAATTCTCTCTGCTATTTGATAAAACATTTAATTTTTGTAATTAAATATTAAATATATATATTCATGGATTTATGCACATGTTTATATGTCCTTCATAATACGTGTTTTTTATAGCTTGATACTTGCGTGAGTGCATCCTTATATGTAAAAGAGAAAACTTTGTGCTCAGTACACTGTAAATTATCTACGTCGTATTATATTATAATTATTAAATATATTATTATATAGTATTGACTGCATCTTGTAATGTAACTATGGGTGGTGATATAAATTATATAATCGCTATTATAAGTAGTACAGTTGACATATAAAAAGTTCATAGGTACTAAAATTAAACTTAAGTATAAGAAGTTTACTGTGTACAAGCATTTAACATACACGAATCAGCAATCGGCACACATGCAGTTCATATGTATTGTCAAATTTTTTAGGATAGCCAGTTGAGCGGGTTTTCCAATTTTTAAATGGCCCACGGAGCATTGAGCATGAAGCTCACGAACCAATGGGAGCTGGCCATAGAGAATTAGGAACGCCTCCTCAACTGGCTATCCTAAAAAATTTGACAATAGTATGTACACTTATTAGGGCTACTAGGGCATACGTCTCGTTGAAAGTGCGATAGTCTATTTGAATTTTCTTTTAAGTACAATACAAACAAAATACCTACTTGCGATTTGATAGTTTCTTAAGAGTAACCCACCTACATTTTTCTTCGTCATTTTTCGAAATTGAGTAAAAACCCCTTTAATGTACAATTTTTTTAAGCTACGACGAACCATATTTTTCAAAAGTTTCTATTATTTTACATGTTACAAATTCAGGTTGTAATTACCGCTCTGCCAACGACGGCATAATGTCAGTTATACACATGGTTAGTAATCAGTTTATTTAGTATTAATATACATGGACTAGTTGTATAATATATCAACAATAAATTAATGACCGTGTCCATGTCCGTGCCCATGCCCATGCTGTCCACTACTCCCGCTCCCATCCCCCAGCTTTTCGGTGACAATGGCCAGTGGGCCGACACTCGTTGCCGAAAAAGTTTCCCTCGTGTCAATGTCATTGGACACGGGACGACTGTGTTGAGACATGGCGGACTCATAGAGTCGCTTTTGCATCACGGCAAGCGACACTTTATTGCTCAGTTCACCTCGAATCGAGATCATGTTTTCTCCCGAGAATCTCCGGTCATTGTCCGAGTCCCCGCAACTATTCCCATTCGTGTCAGCCCCATGATTCTGATTTCGATTCAAATGATTTAAGTTACACACTTTGAGCACTGCAATTTGAAAGCTGGATCGTGCATTGGCATTCCCGCGTCCAGCTTGGTGTCGCTCGGGTTTGAATTTACCGCTCCGCGCACGCTTCCGACGGCTGCGCTGTCGCTTCGTAGAGAGACGGCGCCGGATGGAGGCGGAGGAGCACTGACACCACGAGAAGCAGCATTGACAGTCCATTCCCTGGATTAAAGGAATGGAGGATAGAAAAGTCACAATTATTACTAACTTGTTTCATCAAAAGTTTAAAAAACAACATTATTTTGGAGCATACAACCAAATAATTTTGGTTACCTTGATGATCCAGTTGAGCAGCTGCTTTATCACGATCGAAGTCACGTTCAGGAGGGAGTAGATGCAGCAGCACCCAATCACCTGTCAGACAGATTCATTGCAATTGAAATAATTAAGGGATCAAAGGGAGAAACCTAATCAGTGAGCCAACTTACAAGCCAAAATTGAATAGTACACATGTGTTTATTCATTTAAATTATACCGTAATGGCGAAGGCGCCGACACGATACATCGTTTCAAGATACGGGTTCAGACTGTATGTATCCTTTTGAAGTAAAACTAAATCACCGAAACCAATCTGCAACAAAATTTATAGTGATTTTAGTATGACTTCCTAGAAATATAGGTATACATATATTGCTTGAAATTAATTCTCTACTAGGAAGTTGTAACCGAAAGCTTATAAGTTATACGAGGTGGATAGGTTAGGCTACAGACCCATTTGCATATGCACTTAAGTAAATAGCAAGTACTTACGGTAGCGTAGGAAACAAAGCAGAAATAAAGCGACTCAATGTAAGTCCAACCCTCCATGTGTTGAAAGAGACCTATAGTTTATATTTGTATAATTTATTATTAATTTTTAATGCCACAGTATTTTATACATTTATTGTACGGTGCGTAATATCACAGATAGTGTGTGTTGGAAATCATTATTTACTTGTTTTTGATTTAATTTTTAACGAAGCAATACGTATATAGCAATACCTGCGGCGGAGAAGATGACGGTGGCAGACATGATGAAGAGGCAGAGCATGACCCAGTACACAGACGGCTTCCACTCCAAGTCCTCCGCAGTGGACGCATTGTCAGCTGACGACTGAGACGTTCGACGCCCCCACGACATTTCACCTGGACCTTCAAGGTAATCAAAATCATAATAATTGCTTTAAAAAAAATTCAATTTGCACAAAAAATAAACATTTCGAAATCGGCATTTGATTCCATAAAAACTTCCGTAGGTTTGACCCTCACCTTGACCTTGACCATGACCTTCCTTCTGACTTGAGCCACGGTAGATAAATGACCTTCGCTTCTGACGCTGAAGTCGATAGTAGCGCATCGTACAAGCCAAGAAAGTAATAATTCGCTCGAGAAATAAATTAAAAAAGAGTAGGCCACCCGCACAGCCAATGAAGCCATACGGAATTATCAATAACTTCCCCATCACGGTCCCGGGCGTCGTTGCTCCATAACCTGTCAAACACAAGCATATCACAAAACTAATCAAAAACAACATAAGAAACAATGATTAGGACTGACGGGCGAGGCTACTCTGCTCTATTACAGATTAGATTACAAACAGATAACTTAGCACAGGGGCGTATCCAGCCACAGGCTGGATCTATGCACTTTGTACGTAGGCTCTGATTTGTTTGTATCTAAGTTATAAAGTATATTTCACAAAGTATTTTCATATTTTAAGCTCTGTTATCAAAGCTGGTTTAATCAAAAAGTGCATTTAGAATACACATTTAATAATGTTTTGTTTCCTAAATTCGCAAAATTAGCGAATCCTTCGCTATAGTTTTCAAAACGGCACACAAAGAGGTGTCTGTTTACGTTAACCCTCAAAATATTCTGTAGGACGATTACAGTTTTCAAAATTACCTTTGATACCTAAATGCTTTCCTATCCAAGCGATGCCTACTCTTACCCATACATATGTATATAGTACTAATTTATTTATTCTAGGTACGCCACCATTCATACCAGCATTTCGGTTTCGCATTTATCAGCATCTGCATCTGCAATGCAATTCAGGCGAATTCAAATGGTTCCCACAGATATTAGTACACGCACCAGATCTCTTTGCTGTGCACACAAGATACCAACAGAAAATGTAGGCCAGCCAAAGTAACCAGTCCACACAGACCAGCAGAATCTTTGTTAGAATTTTTGCTTCGCCATTACTTTAAGATTGATTTTTTTGGGTTGTGTACGGCTTGGTTTTTGTTTTTCAAAACGTTAGGGACTTATAAGGATTAACACAAGTTTTCCATTTAGATTTTTCATGGTAAAGGATTTTCTCTCCTCACATTTCCGATTCCCATTTGCCTCAGACACGTTAAAGGGACATGACTTGTAATCTGTTGTAAGGGCGTTGTAAATATTACGTCACAAAAAATACGTAGACAGGTGGATAAGTTTTACCTTTTGCAGTAGGTATTGGTTTAGGTTAGCACATTTTGATCATACGATTTGTGCTGTAGAACACGTGCGAATCTCATACTGGTCATGGCTGTAAAAGTTTCCGTTATTTTTCATGGTGTAATTTATGGGAAATCCTTATATCCGTACGCAATTAGGAAAATAAGCGTGATCCGTCTATCATATGAAATTGTATAGCTGCCATAGGCAACAACATATGCATCAATGCAAGGCTTACAATTAGCTTCTTTGGCCTGTTTTCACTTTTAGCTTTTAAGCTTCCAATTCATCATGCATACAAAATAGTGAAAGTCGATAAGTTGTTTTTTTAACGAGCCGCATGCTTTCACTCAAGTGCCTGCACAGATAAAGGGATAAAGATGGAATTCGAGCCGTAGAATTATTGTCCCTGTCACTCCCAAACTGCCAAAGACATAATAAGAGGACGTCCATAAATCACGTTTGAAAAGAGAGAGATGATCTGTTTGGGGAAGTACAAATACAAGATTTTCCATTTAAAAGCTACGTACTATGTTACACTAAGATAAGTTCATACATAATTTGTGGGAGTTTCCGCAGAACGCTGTGCTGGGGCTGGTGACGATCACGACAAGATTTTGTACAACTATTTGAATTGCACTGACATCAGCAAGGTCCTTTGTCCTTTCTCTTTCCCTTGCTTGTCGCCTTCCGAGGAACTTTCTCCATTCAATTTTAACAAGCATTTATTAAAAACAGTGCACCATAGCAATCGCGTGGCCAGGGTTAAGAAGCAAACAGACCTTTTTTGCAATGCCTATAAATCTTGACAACGTCCGTACAACCCAAATCTGAAAATGCCTGTAGAAATGTATTTGATAAGTTGCTGTGTCTAATATGGGTAGTTGTCTCTTTGAGAACGTATTAAAGGTACTGTTTCCCATAGCTTGTAAAACTTGCAAAATATCGTATTTACACATTTTGAAAACTTCCACAGTGAATATATAGTTAAACTTGCGAAGACAGCCCCTAGCTTTGTATTTAGTTACGCCGTTTTTTTTGGCTCTTAAGCAATTTTAAATTAATGCATTACGGGCAGAGTACAGTGGCTACGGGGCTTCCGCAAATCAAGCACTCACTTTCTGAAAATCGTAAGCTCCTTCCCGCCCCTTTAGCTCACACATGGTCACTCTTTTAGCATTAATTTCAATATAGTTTGCATCTGTATAAGCATCTCTCCTTTTCTACGTGGAAACGTAATTTATTAATGTGTCCTTGGCTTCTGTGGAATTTGAAATTTGACGGCTAAGTGAAAGGCGGATGGATGAGGGCTCATATGTAGCTACACACATTTTTTAATAAAGTAATGTACAGATGTATATCTCCCCACGTCTCTGGCCCCTACCACTCCATCGCTAAACATCCTACAAGGAAAGCAGTAATTACTCATGTTTTGACAGCCCCTGAGTTCTTGTAGACTGTACAGACTAATCCAATATTTTTCCTATATGTTACCACGTAAACGACAAACTAGGGCACAACAAAAACGAACAAAGACATGCATAGCGTAGGGTAGGGCGACATCGTATGCGATCTTGTAAGCATATAAAGGGTAATTAATTTTAGCGTGGCGGATACTAAAAAGCATATTTTACTATGTATTAAGATCAAGTAAGTATATCTATATGATTACAGCTTCTCGTGATAAAATAGCACAACGCAAATGCCTTTCATGTCCACAAAATGGAGCAGAAGCCATTTAATTGCATATGTAGCTACTAATTTTTTCACCTATGTATTTCTAATCCATAATCCATAATGTTGAAAAACGTAGCGTAAGTGTTTCCAGAAACTTCTAGCTTTGGCAATAACATATGTACTTTTTAAATTCTTTGTTTTGATTCAGTTGTTTTTCACGTATTTGTTCCCGCAGTAAAGCGTGCATTAATACCGTGATGTTTAGAAAAAATAAAGGAATTTTGGATACGCTAATGATTTCTAAAAACATTTTCACATGACTTTTATGCAAAAAATAGTTTTTGTGTGGCTTCTTGAACTAATATCGAGATGGAACGTTAGTCACTATAACGAGCACATTTCTGGTGGGAAGAGCTCAGAGTTACAGTATTGACTGTTAATGTGCTAATAATACTTTCAACTTTCACTGCATCACGTGTTTACTGCATAAAATACAATTAACAAAACTTACATGCGTAATAAAAATAAAAATACTATATTTTCTCCGCAGCAGACCGATGTATATACTTCAACCTTGCACACATCGTTCCCAGGTAGGTAGTACAGAAACAGATCATACAATGCTGATAGTATTATAGTTTGTACTATGTACAAACCCAACATTACTACTTTTGCAGACAAAGGAATGGAAGGGAGAAGGGATTAGTTTGAAAGTAAAATAATAGTACAACTCAGCATAGTGGCTTTTGTTTAAATGTAAATTTAATATTCGTCTTTGTCATAATTTGGAAGCAGCGGGGTGAGCGGGATCTGAATCTGACAAATTTTCCCTTTCCCTTTCAAATTCAACTTCAAAGACCGAATTCCTTAATAAATGATTCTAATAAAATAAATTTTCCGAATTACTGCTCACATTATTATTTCCCACCTACAGCAGAGGGTTAAAGTTTACAGTGTCGCAATAATTTATTTCTATTTAGATTAATAGCAGCGCTGCTAGTCCAAAGTGACTTTCCACCATTTTGCATCGTAACCCACGTTAATAAACAGTGGCTTAGGCTTTAGTTTTGAAGTGCTCAATCAGCCGCACTTCCAAGGCGTTTGTTCTTCTTGTATTGTTTTATCATTAAATTACATTTCTTTAATTGCGTTGGCATTCAAGGAAGAAATTCCGAACATTACTTTCTACTACCTTCCAGGAAAGAAAGTACCGAAGTCAGCTGGAGATTGTAAAAGACTAATGAAAAAAGGAAGTTTCGCTTGACGTAATTACTTGAAAAGGAGACGAAACTACCGAGGAAAAGACAAAACCAAAGCCAAACGCCTTGGAAATATTTTATGATTTGTGACTTCGTGTGAAGACGCTCCATGTTGTGGGCTGTTTTGAAAAGAGCTGAAATAATGGAATAATAATAAATAAAATAATTGATATTCGGTACAAAATATGCATTTAGTTATCATGCAATAACAGAAGCGATAACTACTGAAGAGTTCACCTGTTTCACCTTAATAGGCATCCATAATTCTAAACAACAAATTTGGATGCAGACGCTGGTAAAACATGGAATTTCAATCTTGATTAATACTTTAATCTGATTATCCAACTAAAAAATACCTGAATTCTACATCTTTCAACATCAGTCGGTCCCTTTTACTTTTTTAGGTTCAACAGCACCAAGGTAGCTACCATAGATGTTAATAATAAATGAAAGATAGTAGATGTATATTACAGGTACATATACGCACAAAATTAATTATAAGGTAATGGTTTGGGACTGGATGGTGGGTGGGATCATAATAAAAGTATGATTTATATTCTGTGCATTCCACTTGAAGGATTTTGGCCTCAAATTCAGCTTTCATTACCTTATTATTATATTTTATGTACATACACCTACTCACCTACCTACTGCACTTTCGTTCCTTTGAAATTGAATGGCTCTTGAATTGTATCAGAATCATCTGAATCAGATTGCACTGTATAAATAAGGGAACTTTCATAAATTACGCTTCTTCACTCCAGTGGAATGCACACTGCAATGTTAGCCTCCTTACATATTATATAGAAGCCCAGAATTCCCCCCCCCCCCTTAGTCACCCCTTTGGGCGCAAACGGAATTTATGGACGCCTCTTAAGTTTACAGCATACCTATACTTCTATTCAGTTGCTTTATAAGCCACAATCACTCGTTCCCAATTGTACATGTACTAATTATATTAGTATTATAATTACAGCCACAGAATTAGCTCAAGTCGACTTTCACACACCACACACAACCACTCTTCATTATTTTCCTTCATGTTGATGTGTTGTGAAGTTTTGATTGGATTTTAATTCAGTCATTTTCAAATGTAATTATTATCTCTTGTATCTTGTCACATTTTATTGCTTTGGGAAACACGTGCACGAAGTTGTGGGTATGCCTTTACATACTACCTTTTCACGTTTTCAAAAGATCAGGTCTTGTACTACTCCGCATTACTATTAAATTGATTACTCTATCGGCAAATAGTGGAATGCCTGTTGGCAGTATTCACATACATAATTTGGATATAGAGGTAGCGGTAGATATACATTGAGGGAAATGTGCATACCTACCTACATCTTTTCATCATTGGGAAAAGTGCAAAATATTATACATATAGATATGCTTACAGGATCCTAGTATGTCAATAGTTACAACTTCCAGGAAATTGGAGATCCTAGTATACATATAGCATATTATACCAGGGAATACACAAGAAATGAGTATATGTAGTTTGCTTGGACCAGAATCCAGAATTGAAACATAAAAAAGTATGTAGTTTACAATAAATTCTTGTACCTCGAAGTAAGAGAGGGAATTAAAGAAAATCGGTTTTAGATTCTACTTCCAGGTATATACATATATCCTCAATTTGGAAATGGAAATTGTGAATTTCAGTCCCTTTAGCGTCACACATTATTTGTTTTTGTCTGGTCTGGTTTTCCTCACTTCAACTCTAGAAAAACGTACACAAAACAGACTGGAACTTGCTACTAAGTGTAGAGGAATGTTTTTGTGGGGAAAGCTGTAATTTGGTAAAAGAAAGCTTGTTTTTTAATCTTCCGGGGGAAAAAATCGATAACTTCCACTTAACTAAGCGGAGATAGACTAGTAGGACGTGGTGGCTTAGGGCCATTGCGTCAACGCTTTCCTTGGAAATCCTATGTAATAAGTACGTGAACGTCTCCAAGTGGGTGTATACGGATACATATTATTATGCTCTTCAGGTGTAGTTTGTAGTGACGGAAAGTTTGAGAAATCTTACATTGGAAATCTTTGAAATTCGGATTTAGATTTCCGACGGAGACTATAGGCCTGTAGCAGTGCTTTATAGAGTGAACAGATGGATGGTTTTGGTTTGGTGGGTTTGGAGCTTATTAGGAAGGGCATTATTATTAGGAACATCCTGGAAATGAAGGACTTGTAGCGGGAGTTGCGGTGAAAATCATTGACACTGAGCTTCCGGAATCCGGTGAAAAGGCTTCATTTACTTCAAATTTCAAACTCACCACATGCCATCGATGCAAGGACCACAGATATTAGATACTCCAGAAGGAATGTGTCCGGATTTACTGACAAGATTTGCCGCAAACAAGCAAAGATTTTAAAAGGAAATTCAAAATTTAATTTTTTAAACTTGGAAAGTGTCTTATATTTCGCTGCCGTAACTATCCTGTCCTTCTGCTTGACTGCAAAATGGCCCAAGTCCACAGTAGCCATTTATTCCATACTGTTTGCATAATATTTGCATAACACCCAATACGTTGAATCATTGCATCGCATCGTACTGGTGTACGCATAACTTTGATTTGAATTTAATGCAACACATATCGCTTCTGTAACTGCAGGACCACCTAAGTTTAGCTTCTGCTTAGCTGTAAAATGACCAAAGTCCACCCAAATTCTAAATCTATGTGACTGCAAACATAGATGGACTTAGTGCATTTTGTATTGCAGCAAAAGCAGAAACTTTGATACATTTTGCAGTTACAGTGGCGATACTAGGTTACGATGCTTATTAAGCAATCATTTTAATAGCAAGAAAGAGAAAATGAATGCAGACTTAAGAGGAGAACTGAGAGTTCCCCGTGGAGTCCGTAGACTCGTTCCAGGAAGGAATACTCAATTAAATTATATCCCAGGGTCTTTTCTTGAATGCAGGGGGGCGTCCACAATCACGCCTGCAACGACAAGAGAGGAATTCGGAGCGGTGCAACTTGCTATTCTAGCTAACGTTCAAATTCCTTGGGGTCGCAACTCTAGATTTGATTGGACGTGGAGGGATTTTCGAAATTTCCAAAACTGAAATCGTAATTTATGTCCGCCCCCTGCCCTGTAGTCCCATAGCGTGACTGCTGAGAATTTTAATCATCTCCAAATTTGCACCTTAATCGGTTCATCCGCTCTTATTTCCATTCACATCACATGGCATCATCCAGCACATATCAGTGCAGTGCACGTCAGAAGGCAGGCTGGTAGTGACATTTGGCATGGTTAGGGATTTACCATATGTTACGTGCGTCGGTATGCACTTGATTTTTCAGAATCAATGACTTTTCCCTCCCGAAGTTAAGCCCGGGTTTTAACACGCAGGTTAGAATAAATTTATATCCATCTCCTCGATCCATTTTCTACGACCACGTAATATACCAACGATCCTTGAGGTCTCTATGTAAGTGCAATTCTAAATTTCATTTCATTCAATTCTTTTAGTGTTTTAACTATGTAAATTAAGGCTATCTATTCAGATTCGGATTCGAGATCTTATTTGCACGCTCGGTTTCATATTGCATTCCGTGCCTTATATTAAAAACTCCAGTAAGCATCGAGGGGCATTTCACCGGTTGAGTTAGAGAAAAATATCACGTTTTACATTTTGTAATAAGCTAGTATCACGTGTTATGCCTTTCAAAAATGGAAATGTTGATTCTTACATTTTTCAAACATTTTACTATTGTGTTTCACATGTTTGGAAAAGTTGAAAATTACATTTTGGTTTGTTAAAATTGAACATTTAACCTATTTAGTAAAACTGATGCAACGTTCCCTGCAGGGCTGTCCTCGATGGAGGGCAGTGTCAATTCTGCCAACGTAGTTCCTTACAATAAAGTTTTTTACTCCCTACTATTATTCGCCCTTTTGAAACCATAAAAGAGTTTTTCTGTAACACGCATCCCCCTTAATACTTCTCGAAAACGTTTTCACCATGCTGCTTTACTTTTTTTAATTAAAAAAACGTTAGTATTTATACATTTAGAATTGTCAAAAACGTGTAAATATCCCAATTTTTAAACTTTTGAAAAAGCAGGTTTGATTAACACTTTGAATTTTTTAAAAGAGTTCGTAAGTATTATGTAAAGGATAGTTATTTTTAAAAGACTAGTACCTGAAAATAACATACCTACTTCATATGTAACTAGAAAGTACCGGGTTTGATGAATGTACAGGTAATATAGTAAGGCTTCCGACTATCCGTATTTGTATAGGTTTAGAATCACAAGAAGTATGTACATACGTGATTCAGTGACAGAGCTATTGCTATCTAGTATTAATAACTATGCTAATTCTATCCTTTGTAATTTATGTGGGAAAAGTTTCATGAAAAGAAGGAAGGTAAGAAAAGGTAATATCCGCAATTTTCTTCGTGAATAGTGAAGGATCACACTGAACCATGTACTTATGTGCATACAAAAGTTATTTTTGCAAGCTATAGACAGCACAGTATGTGTATAGCTGTAGATTTATTCATGTAATATTGCAACTAGGTATGTGCGAATGGAAAATCAGGCTCAGACCCTTCTAAATCCTCTGTAATTCGCATTGATCAATGAGATTTCATTTTTATAAATGGGATTCCAAGAGAAGTAACACACCTGCCATTTTTAGAGAAAACTCAAAGTCAACTCCCACGCAATTATTACTTTCCTCGCGGCAGTGACAACGTCTCCAAAAAAGATCAACTAATAATGTATACACTGAACACTGTACAGTGAACATCTTTATCGATTTCCATCCTAAAATGGTACATATAAGAAAAAAATCTGTTGAAACATTTACATTGCAAGTAACCTACTACAAATCTGCAAAGCTCCGAGTGTTAGAAACTGGGAGCTTTAAAAATAGTTTTTAAAATGAAAAGGAATTCTACTTTCTTTACCTTATTCGTTGAAGCTGAATTCAAATTCAACGCCATGCATAAAAGCTACTTTGTATAAGTTTACCCAATTTTCAGTACTTTTGAAGTAAAAATAAAAAGTGACGCATCACTGTTGCGGGGGCGTGAAACAAATTGTGCCGAGCTATAGTTAATGCAGATATAAACTTTTCCTGCTTTTATATTCTTTTTGCATAAAAATGTTTAAATGAAAAAAATATATTGTCAGAATTCTAGGTGACAGGACAGGACTAGACACGTAACATGACATTGACGCTGACGTTGAGGATACACAGCTGTAGACTAAGGGTCCACATTCTGACAGTAATGCGAATGCCGCAATACTTTACAATTTACAAAATGCATTGGGAATGCGCAAGTATTAAAGACACAAAAGCCACGAATTCAAAGTAGTGTAAAAGATACACGCACCTACATGCCTGCCCTATACAAGTCGACGTCAGTGTTTCAAATTTGTTCATATAATTTATTATTCCTTAAGAAGCAAAATGCTGTTCAGATAGTTCGTGTTTTAATTCGGCAAACCACAGTTCTGCTAAATCTGCATTGTTTTTAGTATACTAGTAGCCTTTAAATTTCTCGAATTGACTTAACGGCTGTGTTTTAAAGAAATGCGTCATTTTGATTCTTCAACCGTTTCAGTTTGTGGAGCAAATGTTGCACTGACGTTGATCAAATGTCAAGTGAAATGATGTGAAAAACTGAATTGAACCGTACTGACGCTTACTTGATACGTATGATCTGACGTGCGATTGGAAGATTGGAAGGCCAAAGGCAGTAAACCTTGGAAAATCAAGCCAGGTCAGAGTCATAGGTTCTGAATTTCATTTACAATCCCAGCATTCCAATTTGCAATTTAGGAAAGTATGGAACACCGGCAGTGATTTTGAATTCGAGAAAAACATGGAATTGAATTATCCCCTTAGAGCAGCAACTTCCCCGTGTGCCTCATTCAATTTGCCATTTCAGCAATCGATCATTTTCCGTGGGAAACCAGAAGGATAGATAAATACTGTATACGTATACATATAAATACATGAAATATTTCAAAAGTGGTCTTAAAGTATGTAAAGTAGCTCCCTGAAATTATTGGTGGGCTTTCCTAACTAAATAGCAATCGATCACATTTCAACCCTTATCACAATTTCACGGACCTACCCACCCTAACTTTGTGTAGGTAGTTTATAGATAACAATGTACTGTATTTTAATTATTTTCCAATTGAAGCTGCAACTCTACCCCGGATTCCATTGACTGTCTATCTCTGTATAACTCAGGACTTCAAAGCTTCAAAAGCGCCACACCAAAGCTAACACTACGAGAATGGACGAGTAAAACTTGAAGAGCCCGACCGGCTCAACTAACATAAACAATGCAGTAGTACAGTGGCGTTTCTAGAAATATTTAGCGTATAGGTTCGACAAAATCTCCAAAAATGTAGTAATAATAAGCCTACCTTTTGCCATACGTTACAACTTTTAATTTTTTTAAATTTGTTGTGATGCTTTGAACAGAATAAGCCGATTTTGAAATCACTTTTTTAAAAGTAATTTTCGAAAGTGCTATTCTAAACGAGCCCTATGGGTGTAGATTGACACGCTACTGAACAAAAGGAGGCAGACAGAAACACTAGCCATCGTGTGGTACGAACACTTTCAACTGTCATTGGACACCATACGAGTGCGACGCAATTACCTTCACTTGACACTACTTGATTCTAATTCCATTAGCATGTTAAACCAAAATGTCAAACCCAAAGATAGCCAACGTGTAGGAGTATGTAATAAATATGTAAATTGTAAAAGCATCACAGCAGTGCAGTGCAGTGGGATGTTCAATGAACACGAAAATGAGAACGAAAATGAGCTCTTTTGGAATCAAAATGTTCCAAATTCCTGGCATTCTATGTACCTACGTACAGTGCAAAGGTAGATTGTGCATATAAGTGTACAGTAGCTATACATTTATGTATACTTATACCAACATTATTACAGTAACTCACTCAGTTCGCTAGCCCAAGAAACTGGACACAAATACAAACAAACAAAAGTGAAAGTTGCTTCATGTTTCACACTCGTACTTGTGGACGAAGTAGCAAAACGAAGCATATATTTTGCAATTTATTGCTCAATCGCGTTACACAACATGCTTCCAGGCTTTTAAAAATTACTGTATACAAACCATTTCGCTTCGTAAGCCACTACCTACGGCATACAAAGTAAAACAGGTACCCGCATGCCAGGCCACTACACTGTCTGTAGTGTATACACGATCCAACAAAAGTACCTCCGCTTTAACCCCTTTGTCCTGCCTCCTTTGAAATCCAAAACAGCCACAGATACTCACAGAGATTGAAACCGAAAACTCGTTGGGACTGAAAGAAAGTTCATTTCAAATTATCCAATTAAACTCAAACACATCAACAAACTTGCGTCAACTTATATATTTGATATAATGGTTAATTTACTTTGAAATAATCTGACAACTTTTCCTGGTTCAGTGTTCAAGGCAGGGGAAGCTGGCTTCTACTAACCTAGTCTTGTGGCGATTGGTTAGCTTTTGAAATTCAGGCTGGATTGCTTTTTAGATTTGCGTAACTTTGAAGTATTGTGTAAATATATTATTGTTAATTATTAATTAATAAAATCATCCGCTAACTAGTCAGTAAAACGTTTTACAAAATTTTGCACCATTTAAAAAATGTGCACGTTTTAAAAACGAGTTTTTCAAGTTTGAATCTTTATTATTAGTATGAGTAAAGGGCGTGGCTTTCTCTTCGGTTCTAAGAAATATTGGATACGCATCATATCGCGCTTAGTACAGTACCTTCATGTGTAAACGTTGTAAGCGTCTGCTTGCATGTAGAAATTCTTAAGATAAATATAAGATTTTAAAACTTTAGTTTCATTTGTTGCTCCTTTCTTTCCAAATCCTTAATTCCTTTCTGTCGTTTCAAATCAAAATTGAAAGCAGACTGTCCTTTTAAAAGCCACAGTGACAGCCAATTCAAAAACTGCGGTAAAGTAGACATTCTTTGCCTTTTGTTGGATCGGTATACGTATGTTGGTTAAAGCTCATTATTATTTTTATTATGTACCTACAAACTAATACTAGACTCACACAATCCAGTAGTCCGCCTCATGCAGCGTAACACACGCTCTCGCTCCATGAATTTAAGATTTCAAAAATACAAGACCCCAGCTCACACAAGACACGAAAAACACGAAGAAAGTGGAACAGAATTTAAACTTTGTTTAAGTAGCTACCAAATCTAATTTTGTGTAGAAAGCTCTAATAATCATACCTTGTATTTAAAATCAAATTCCATTTCGATGAAAACCAAAGCCAAAGCTAAAACTCGCAAAACCACAAGTACGAACTAAGAAAAGATTAAAACTGGAAAACCAAAGTCAAGTAAAACGTATGAAAGATGAAAGTTAGAAGTTTCTTGGCTATGCTTGCATTAGTTAATACGTAATGTCTGTGCATGTATTGCACACGAAGAAGCGAAATGACACATAAAAATGTGCAAATCCCATACAACTACCTGGATTTACAACATTTAATGATGCAACGTTTTGTTTTTTTATTAGTCTGGAAAGGTGTATACAGCTGTTTTATCATTTCTTCGAAATAAGCTAAAAGCATTTGTACAGATAGCACGCTTAAGCCATAGTATGCTTTACCATGGGGAAAAGAAACTGCTTCATTTGCGTCATTTTTCTCCTTAAGGAACCATATGTACCAATATGTACTGGCATTCTTTGAGTTACAAAAGGTATTCAGAATCTATGTATTCCCAACTTGGGTCTTAACTAGTTCTGTGAAAATTAAAGCCAGTATGTTTCAAATTCCTAAAGAACCCTGCATCTACATAGCTGCTTCCGCCGCATGCTATGTAACTATTGATCTTATAGTTTCAAGCTTTAACGAATTTCCAGTCTTTTACAGGATTTCCTAAGATCAATGTTTAACAAGTTGAAACTCGAAATAAAATTGAAGTAAAAGCTGTCTAACCAAGTGTGAAAAAGTGCATGGTTGTATGAAAATGTTAAGTACACCCATCATACATTGGGATTTTCGGATTTGGATTTCTTCGAAGTGCACTTACTTAGACAAATATGTCCATTATACTCTTCAGATTGTAAGGAAATTTGTTAAATATTGATCTAAATCCTTAATTCTCTTTGATTGCCTATTCAGTATCGGTTGTTTCATTTCTACTAAACTTTGTTTGAAGGAAAAAGCGACTAACCCATTAGTAATTTGGATTTTACAAAAAACTTGACCCAGTACGAGTAGTTAAGGTGTACTATTTGGAAGGGATCTTACATATTTCTAAGCCGTAGCTCAACCCACGCACCTACTTACACGAATCATCGTTGAAAAAAAGGCAGGCAGGTAGCTCGGAACGTGGTTGAGTGCAGCAAAGATTGCACAACATAACACCCTTGTCTTTCCATTACACTTTCCTTTCCTACTTATTCCAATTTAGTTGCTTTTACCCAAAACTTGAAGCTTTCCTTGTGTCAACAGTTCTGTTGTAGTAACAGCCCAGCTGGCTCTGGGTGTGATCATGCTATAATGCAGTAGCGATGAGTTTGTTTTAGTTGTTTAAACAAAGCAATCAACTTAATACTCAAATGCGATTATAACTTCCCTTGAGTGCGCACTCAACCATGCTAAAGCACACGTCAACCTCTTGAATAAACTTATGATACTTCTGCCTATGGTTTAGTAATTAACTGCAGGAAGACCATACACTTTCTCCTACTATCGCACGTCCAAATTGCATCGCAGTAGTTGTTGAAGAAGCCAAATGAGCCATTCCAAGTAGATAGTTATGACAGTCCAATTTGCTTTTTTAAATATGTGCTGCCTTGCTACTTTAGTTATGATGTGGCAATGCAGTCAAGCCATCACGTGAAATAATCATAATCACTGAAAATGGCTTGTAGTTATTTTGAACTTTCAAACCAGCATTAATCTACACAATCTGTAGAAAGATCATCTCATGCATGTCAACAGTCATTTCTGAATTTCCGACTAAGAACACAATACAGACACGAAATCTCAAAATTAGCAAAGTCATCAAAACCATGGAAGATGCGAATTCTAGAGTACCTAACTTAAACCAAAGGGTGTATTTATTTACCTAATTATCTAGGAATTTAATATTTCTCTGCAACTTGGGCGGGCAGTGTGCATGGAAATTACACAGGATGCGCGATGATAAGGCAGAGGGTGTTTTTCCCATTATTAACCTGCCTTTCGTTTCTACCTTAAGCCATAAGGTAAGGAAAAGAATACCGTAAAACTTCAAATAACTCCCCTTCATTGAGCAGATTTTGTAAATAACCCCTCGGGAAGCTATCTGTTCTTTTTCGGTATCTTCAAAGAAAAAAGTAACAACTTTTCAAACTAATGCTCAGAAAGTTAAGTAAAGACCCTGTGTTTTGCAACAGTATTTCCAAGGAATCCTGTGCGATGTATTTTTCTGAACTTTTGTATAAATGGCTAGTATAAATAACACAATAAGTTTTCCGGATACTCACAAAAGACGATCTGGCCTTCAAAAACAATGGAATATTTCAATTTTAAGTTGCTCAATTTCAATTTCTGAGAATCCCTTCCATGAGTAGGTATACCCATAAATGAAAATCAATACGAATACGTGATGATAGTTTGTAACTACTGATAGTCAGTAGACATCCAGACATCATCTATTTGTGCATACTGCTCAGCTGTCGCTGTAAAATATATTCTGTACATGTAACGATCGTATGCATTAGTACACAGGGACGGAGAAAGCCCACAAGTAAAAAAAAAAAAAAGTCTAACATAAGAAAAGTTGTCAACTTTTCAAATTCCTATCAAACAAAAAGAAGAACCAAAGTCAAAGTCAAAGCTAAAGCCAGAGCAAAAAAAAAGTTGAAATGATATAAAAATTCTACGTTCAAAAATAAATCTACATGGCCCCTTAACTTCTTATGTAGGTGGTAGGTATACTTATCTCTACGATAGATACCGAAACGTGTATGTGTGTACTGCCTAAATGTATAAGTATGTATACTGTCTCTGCATAGGAAATAAAGTAGAATTATTTTGGCAAGATTTTTTACGATGAAATTGTAGACTTGCAGTGAGCAGCTGAGCTGCAAAGCTGCAGAAGGGACTAAACTAACTAAACATGAATAGCATTCGAAAACATATGCAAAGGCTGATGATGTGTACGTAATACCATATAATATTGTACACGCATATATTTGAGTTCTAGCTTTCAGTTTCCAGTTCTTTCCAGTTCCAATTTTTTCCAGTTTACTATCTGGCCACAGTTCCACTTTTCCAGCTTCAGCCTCCCACAGTCAAATCCATTAATAATATATTTTTTACTGAAGAAGCTAAATGGCCGGTTTCCAAGCTGAAATGCCATAGCCATAGCCAAAAGCTATTGAAATGGAACAAAATCTCAAAACATTTTAAAACGGTTTTACAAACGTACATACATAATTCCACAATTACAGGGATTAAAACAAAACAAAATTCATCACTTTCATGTTTTAAAACGTTTAAAGAAATTGCGTTTTGCTTCTTCACTGAAGATATCTATAGCAATGCGATGCCAGTGTTCACCCTTGAATGCCTTTATATATTTGTCCTTGCAATGCTTCTCCCTTTGACGTTTGTCTACTTGTCGGCTCGTCCTTCAATCATTTCTTGTGTTTTATTTACTAGTTTGTGTTACTTCTACTTGTCTCTCTCTCTTCAAGGATGAAATGCAGGCTCGGAAGTCGAAAGTTGATGCCAAGACAATGTACAAGAAAAATATTGGAAAATAAATAATAGAATGAAGTTCTAACTAGTAGAACCTACCAGAGATACATACATGTAGCACACTCCCACTGAACTGTTTAGAAAGCAAAAAGAAAGTAGGCACATACAAATAATCAATATTTTTGTTACATAAGGGCGCATCCCTATGTATCAAAAGAAGTAACAAGGCAAGGCTCGATCATTTTTTAAAAGGTTATTATTAAAACGAGGCAAAACACACTTTCACAACCTCACCAAAGTGTGCAAAGCGAGTTTTTATTGTATCTTAAAAGTTGATAATAAATTGGTATTTGACTAGAAAATCCGTCACTTCGTATATTCTCAGTGCCACTTTGCTTCTTCTGTCATATTTTCAAAATGTTTAAAGGTCAAATGGAAAGTGGGTGGTAGCTATCTACCTAATAGCTTGTGTTGAAACAAATAAATAATAAAAAACATTTATATGTAAACAAGAAGCCTGTGTAAATAAATGAACTTTCAATGAAGTAAATAATGTGCTCAAGAAGGCGTTTAAAAAACTTCAAAATAAAAATATACAGAAATGCTTTTGTCTGTAATGTAAATATCACTTCAGTTAGGAAGTATTAGTCATAGTAAGAGAGATAGTATACTATATTTATAAGCTCTATTTTGTTACAGTAATACAGTCAGTGCAGTCTGCAATATAACCTAACTGCACTGCGCTGCTCCAGAATAACTAAAAATACAATTTTGAAATACAGTATTACATTATAATAGACTCCAAAAGTAGGAGCTCCTAGACTACTCTAACAATAAGTGAAAGTAGGTGAAAGTACCAGTAAATAAATACCAAAAAAAAATTACCCTAAAAAGCAAACTAGAAGGCACGGCAGGGGAGAAAAAAAAAGGAAATGTGAGAATGTAAATAGAACGAAATTGCAGCTGGAAGCAAAATTTGAAATTCAAAAGCAAATCTTCTGTCAACTGCTGTCGTCATCACAGCATATTTTGTCGTTTAACCATTTTTTAAGTTGTAGTATAACACTACCCATTGGTACCTATACAGCACGCACATAAAACAATGTTGAAATATGCACATCAGTACCAAGCAATTTGATGTAATGTCATCGAAAACTTTAAATCAAAATACAACTGAGTTGTAGAAGTGCTATTTTGCCACTGATAGTGATTACTTTCCTTTTCCCAAGCACGAATACATACGCATCGTCGGTGTAAATGAAAAGTGGCAATTATCTGCTTTTAACAGTCTATTTTTCACAAAAAGAAAAGTGTCCTATGTCCATTAATTTCCTTGAATGTGATGCGTGGATGCGTCCCAAGTACAGTCTACTATCCATTTGTTAGCATCATGGACTTAGGTCGCTTTGAATGTGCACCAGAGTTACCAGTATGAGTACAAACCTTATCGGCAATTTTTGAATCAACAAAGTAATCTATTTAGACTAACGTTTCACACATTGCAAACCGTCATGGGCCCGTTTTTAAGCTGCAAACGACTTCACAATTATTTCATTTCTAAAGCTGCAAAACTTGGTCAATACTAAGAAAACTGTAGTGTAGAG